>JARYGA010025804.1:0-20041 GCA_030545235.1 Helianthus tuberosus
AATCACTTACCATTCGGGGAGATACCCAGTATGGACTACCTGAGCACGTGACTATGCTCAAGGCTTCCAAGTGTTTGAAGAAGGGGTGTGTTATCTACATGGCACAGGTGATTATTGATGAGCCCAAACCGAAGTTAGAAGACATCCCTGTCATTTCTGAATACCCAGAAGTGTTTCCTGAAGATCTACCTGGCCTACCACCAGATAGACAAGTTGAATTCAGGATCGATATCATTCCTGGAGTGGCACCAGTTGCCAGAGCACCATACCGATTGGCACCCACCGAAATGAAGGAGTTGCGGACGCAGCTAGATGAATTGCTAGCTAAGGGTTTCATTCGACCTAGTTCATCTCCTTGGGGAGCGCCAATCCTGTTTGTCAAGAAGAAGGATGGATCGATGCGTCTATGCATCGACTATCGCGAGCTTAATAAAGTCACGATCAAGAATAGATATCCATTGCCCAGGATCGACGATTTGTTCGATCAGCTTCAAGGGGCAAGTTACTTCTCAAAGATTGATCTGAGGTCAGGCTACCATCAGTTGAAGGTTAAGGACGAAGACGTTCACAAGACTGCATTTAGGACTCGTTACGGTCACTACGAGTTCCTAGTGATGCCTTTTGGGCTCACTAATGCACCAGTCGCGTTCATGGATCTCATGAATCGCGTCTGCAAGCCTTACTTAGATAAATTTGTTATCGTCTTCATCGATGACATCCTTATTTATTCTAAAAATCAAGCTGACCACGAGAAACACCTTCGTTGTATTCTCAAACTTCTACGTCAGGAGAAGCTCTACGCCAAATTCTCTAAGTGTGAATTTTGGCTACGAGAAGTCCAATTTCTTGGACACGTGGTTAGTGAGCGTGGTATCCAGGTGGATCCCGCTAAAGTTGAAGCTGTTATGAATTGGCAAGAGCCAAAGACACCTACGGAGATTCGTAGCTTCCTGGGATTGGCAGGATATTACATGCGCTTCATTGAAAATTTTTCAAGGATTGCTGCACCCCTAACTTCCCTGACCAAGAAGAAAGTAAAGTTCGTTTGGGGTCCTAAGCAGCAAGAGTCCTTCGATGTTTTGAAACAAAAGTTGAGCAACGCTCCTGTGCTTACCTTACCTGAAGGCGCTGAAGAATTTGTAGTTTATTGTGATGCATCACACACTGGCATGGGGTGTGTGCTTATGCAGAAAGGCAAGGTGATTGCCTATGCATCACGACAGTTAAAGGTGCACGAAAAGAATTACACCACCCATGACTTGGAATTGGGTGCCGTTGTGTTCGCACTAAAACTGTGGAGGCATTACCTTTATGGAATCAATTTTGTGATCTTTTCTGATCACAAGAGCCTCCAGCATCTGTTTAACCAGAAAGAATTAAACTTGAGGCAACGCCGTTGGATGGAAACTTTAAATGATTATGATTGTGAAATCAAATACCATCCCGGTAAAGCGAATGTAGTCGCTGATGCCTTGAGCAGAAAGGAAAGGGTTAAACCCATTCGAATTAACGCCAAGCGTATGGAGATAAAGAACAGTTTGATAGAAAGGGTGTTAGCTGCACAGAAGGAAGCTGTGTTGGAAGCTAACTATCCTAATGAAAAGTTAGGAGTAACTGAGGAGCAGTTAACTCTTAGCAAGGACGGAATTTTACGGTTAAACGGACGAATATGGGTTCCAATTTTTGGAGGAATCCGTGATGTCATCCTCCAAGAAGCCCATAGTTCCAAATACTCCGTTCATCCTGGAGCTGATAAGATGTACCAGGATTTAAAGGCAAATTATTGGTGGATAGGCTTGAAAAAGTCTGTAGCCGCCCATGTAGCAAAATGCTTGACATGTGCGCAAGTCAAAGCCGAGCATCAGAAACCGTCAGGTTTGCTACAACAGCCTGAACTTCCTACGTGGAAGTGGGAAATGGTAACTATGGATTTTATTACCAAGTTACCCAAGACGAGGAAAGGCAATGATACGATATGGGTTATAGTTGACCGACTGACTAAGTCAGCTCATTTCTTACCCATCAAGGAGACTTATAGCTCCGATATGTTAGCCCAGTTATACGTTGATAAGATTGTAGCCTTACACGGCATACCTGTAGCTATTATCTCTGATAGAGATACTAGGTACACGTCACACTTTTGGAAGAGTTTCCAACAATCTTTGGGCACACGTTTGAACTTTAGTACGGCTTACCATCCTCAGACTGACGGTCAGAGTGAGCGTACTATTCAAACGTTGGAAGACATGCTACGCGCATGTGCGATCGATTTGGGAGGTAGCTGGGATAAGAACCTACCATTGATCGAATTCTCCTACAACAATAGCTACCATACCAGCATAAAGGCTGCGCCTTTTAAGGCTTTATACGGTAGAAAGTGTAGATCGCCAGTTTGTTGGGCGGAAGTTGGAGAAGTCCAGTTATCAGGACCAGAGATCGTGTTCGAAACGACGGACAAGATTGTCCAGATTCGTAACAATCTCCAAGCTGCCCGGAATAGGCAGAAGAGTTACGCGGATCCAAGTCGTAAGGATTTTCACTTCGAAGTAGGTGACAAAGTCCTACTTAAAGTGTCACCATGGAAAGGGGTGATGCGATTTGGTAAGAAAGGCAAACTAAGCCCGAGATACATAGGACCTTTCGAGGTTATCGAACGTGTCGGGTCAGTTGCCTACAAGTTGAACTTACCAGAAGAGCTCAGTGGAATTCACAATGTGTTCCACATCTGCAATCTAAAGAAGTGTTCCGCTGACGATTCACATGTCATGCCACATACAGATGTGCAAATAGATAAGAGCTTAACGTTTGTGGAAAAACCTTTGTCGATTGAAGATCGACAGGTAAAGAAGCTTCGAAGAAAGCATATACCTTTTGTAAAGGTCAAATGGGATGCCCGTAGGGGTCCCGAATACACGTGGGAGGTTGAATCCACGATGAAAGAAAAGTACCCTTACTTATTTCAGTAAATCTCGGGTCGAGATTTATTTTAAGGGGGTGAGGATGTAACACCTCGAAAATTCACGTCCTATAATGTGTTGACACGTGTCATAATGTTTAAACATGTGAAAGAAATATTATGGAAGGACTAAAGTTGACAAACGTTGAAAGTATGTGAATATACGTATTCTAAGTGTCAACTGTGAATAAATACAATGTATATTAACCCTACACGATGCTCATACCTTCAAACGAATAAATCATGGATCATACGAAGCTAAATGTGAGTGATTTCAAACTACAGGGACCAAATGTGTCAACATGTTTAATTTATACCTCTGAGTGACCTTTTGACAAACCCGAAGCTTTGTAAATATTAATTATGCTCATGAGAATTCACCATAAAAATTTCATAAAGTTTCGTTAACGTATGAGAAAGATATGATCAAATTCGTGTGCGAAGCGTTAAAGCGTAAACGTCGAAAGTTAGGACTTTTCGGGTGAAAATAAAGTTACCCGGGGACTTGGTAAAGTGGGTATATGTTTTAAGGCCTTAGTAGATCGATTGTGGGGGTTTAAAATGCAAGAAATCAGTACCTATTCGGGTTTTGAAGAGCCAAGGACTGAATCGCAAACAAAATCCAAATGCTGATCTGCATGTGGCTCGCGCCACGCGAGGGGACCCTCGCGTCACGCGAGGAGTGCCCAGTTCCGCGAAAAATGGTTGTTTGTCTCCTAAAGCTTATATGCGCGACCTCTACTCGTTTTTCCACTTCTCATGGCCCCTAAAACACCTCCTAAGCCCCTAGGACACCTGTTGATTGTTTGTGGGCACTCATAGACTTGTTTGTCAATGATTTGTGGTGATTGAAACCATTATAAATAGCCCTTCAAAGTCACAAACATTCTCACACCTTCATCTGATCATTTGGAGCCTTTCTGGAGCTAAGGAACTCTCCCAACTGATTATAAGTCGTGCATAGGACCCTTGTAAGTGTTCTAATCCTTTCTTGTTTGAGTTTAGCTTAGTTATTTAGCTAAAAGTCAAACCGTCGTAATTACGGTTTGACTTCGAGATTAGTCAATAATGGCTCAGTCAAATCTCGAATTAAAAGTAGTTATAAGTTGGTATTTATGTGGGTAATAAAACCCCAAAAGGGTTTCCCCTGATCACCACTTTAACTAGTTCAAAAGTCGGGTCAAACATATACTTAAAAAGTCAACAGAATTCTTAAAAGGTCATTTATGCATAATTAGCTATCTAGACCATGTATAACCTGTTTGATTATTGTTATAACTTAGTAATTAGTGTAAGAACATGTCCAAACCTGTTCAACCCTACTATTTCCTGTTTAGACCCGGTTCGGAACCGAAAGTCACATAGTTTGACTTTCACTTTGACTTTCAGTTCTGACCCGTTTAGGCATATTTTAGAAATGCCACAGAGCTTAAATTGGACTAGGTTACATGTTAGAACAACCCTCTGTGATTATGCACCTCGGTTCATTAGTTATCCAATTAATATGCAAGTTTCCGTTAATTGTTCATATGTTGACCGTTATGCCCTTATTACCTTAAAACATGATTTATGAAAATGTAAAAGTGTAGAAACCTTGAATATTGATATATAAACTTGTATGCAAAATTTGACATCAGTTTGACTTGTAGATTAAGAGTTATGCTCATTAACGTAATTACGGTGCTTTATGTTAATAAAATGGCGTAATTAGCGTATAGCCTAATTAAACATACTTTTTGGTATCAAACGAATTACCCACTGATGTAATATATTATTTTGGGAATTTTAAAGATTTTTAATTAATTTTAGGCTGAGCATAACTCATAGTCATAGGCTTAATTCGGTAATTGTCGGTTTTGCCCTTACGGGCCATAAAATGAGTTTTACACATCTAAACGACTCCAAACCTTTTGCCACTGATTAGTTATGATAAATGAATTATTTTAAGCCTTCTGGAAATATAAAAATATCAGACTTAAGTATCGAACCCGGTAATGGCCTTTAATCGCCTTATTTAGCGTTATTAGCGCATAGTATGTTTTAAAATCATATTGGACATACCCGGGTTGATACCTACTGATATAAGAAGCAAATTATCATATTTTAACAGTAAGTAAAAGTTGATAAACTCAGACTTCAGTTTTGAGCTTGTCGGCTTATGTGAAATTACCAAAATACCCCTACGGGGCCTAGTTTGGTTAAAAATGATAAGTTTCACATACATGCTTTAGCCTACTATTAAAACTCATCAAATTGAGTATGTTTGCTGTTTACATCAGACCTGTAACTCAGTTAGACATTTAAACTCTCTTACAAACTTTAAAATGACCAAACTACCCCTACGGGGCATAGTTTGTGTTTAAATTAGTTTCGGGCATAACGAAAGACACCTTACTGATGTCACAACATATTTGAGACATAATTAACTTAGGAAATCTGTATATAGCTCTCATGACTACCCGTCACGCTTATTACGCGTACGGTTCGGTTTATGTAACAAGTTTACATAAATTAGCCGAAACGGGTCAAACCTTAACGGTTTTATCTCAAAATCCAGAATGTGAATAATAAACCCATATTAAACAAGTCTTCAAACTTGTCGGGTCTGAAACACATTCTATCCGGTCTTCGCTTAATTGTGCGTACGAACCGTATCTTGAAACTAGCCGGTCTAAGCTTAAGCTTAATAAAAGACCCGTTAGAATTCTAATAGGTTATATTAAACCTTCGTTCCAGATTAGGAGAGACAGTAAAAGCTACATGCATTCTACTTATTGTGAATTATACTTGCATCAGGTAAATACTTTTAACTTATTTTCCCTATACGGGCTTGGGTTACGGTACATAGCGTACCGCTTGATCGGGCATCAAATCTCCACGCTTAGTGGGTAGTTGAATAATTTGATCGGCTCGTTTTAAACAGATGTGTTTACTTTACAGCCTTTGGGGGGTTAATGACCATGTCCCGGATATCCCTGGCATCATCTTACGAGATGGCCACGACCTGAGCACGGGGTGTAGGCGTACTCCCGTGTATAACTCACTTAAAGTGGTGTGTCTATTGATCTTTAACCCGGATACGTTCCGGGCTACTGAACGCATAAGTAACATGTAATTCGTTCACAAGATTATTATATTATTAAAATAATTCTCCCAAGTTAAATAAAATGATTTATGCCACGTGCATCCAAACCAATTTTCAATCATTTTCCAAAATGAGTCAGTTGAATGTATTTACCAGTGTAAACTGACGTATTTTCCCGAAAAGACTGAATGCAGGTACTAAACGTAATTGGCTAGATTGTCTCCTAAGCATCAATAAAAGTCTCGCAAGCTTAGGATGCCAGAAGTCTGTTGAACAATTAAATGTTATTTTGTTTCGATCCGTTCTGTGGATAAACACCGGATATTGTGACTTTGTTTACAATAAATAAATTCGGATGTATTATATTTTCAATTGTTTCCGCTGTGCATTATTATATTGTGTTGTTTGACTATTACGTTGCCAACCACGTCACGATACTCCCCCACCGGGCCCACCGGTGACACGTGGAAATCGGGGTGTGACACCTCGTCAAGGGGAGAAGAGGGGTTCTCTCCTTGACCCGACTCCGGCGTGAGAATAAGTATGTGTTTATGAAGAAGAAGAAGAAGAAGAGGTATTGACGAAGTGTGTGTAACTTGAATTTCATACCTGAATTGTTCTCATATTTATAGCCGAGAGTTTTGGGCGGGAAAACTCATTGGTGAAATGTTGACGGAAGATGCTAACCCCGTAAGCGGTTACATTTCCTTCCGTTAAGCTTCTCGATCCGACGTGAGTGCACACGGATCGCTGTTTAGATCTATGGCTGGGGGTTTGCCACGTGGAAAGTGATCAAGTGGAGGTTTCTCTCCAAGTTCATGCCATCATCGTGATTTCAGGGATGCCTGAGGTGATGACACGTGTCCAGACGGTTGTAACCGTTTAGTGGTGCACGATTGGGTCCTTTTAGGAGGTTATTGCCATAATCCTGTGTGACTCTTTATCGTGTGGCACCAGTTGGGTAAATAATATCCAAGTCTGGATATCATTAGGCGGAAGTGTTTAACAAAGGATTTTCATCTTTTGTTTATGAAGGAAAGCGCAAGGATTTATGATTTCCTGTTGGAACGCAAGTGTTGTCTGCTATCTGTCTCTTAAGCCTCCTTTGTAGGACCAGTGCGCGGCCGCGCAAGGTCAAAAAGGGGCTGAAAGGCAAGGTTGTTGTATGGTCCTAAGTACTTGTTACAAGGTTTTTGGGACCTTACCCCTTCACATGGCATACATCAATGAACCGATTGCAGAACCATGTGTAACTCTTTCCATCTTCTTCTTCTCATTATTCGTTCTAGGATACTGAGACTTATCCAGAATGGTTCCATGTGCCATTAGTAAGAATCCATGTTTGGGCTCTTGCATTGAGAAGCATCGAATGACCTTCTCAATAGATACACTTTGACTCCAACCTCAAAGTCGCTTTGATCTATCTCTTTAGATCTTATTACCATAATATAAGCAGCTTCGCCAAGGTCCTTCATCGTGAAACATCTTCGCAGCCAAGATTTTACTTATTGCAACATTGGGATATTGTTTTCAATAAGGAGTATGTCATCTACATCTTCCCATTTGCCTTCTTGTAATATATATATATATATATATATATATATATATATATATGATCATTTCTAACAAGCATGCTATAACATGAAACGTTTACAGAAAACGTATTGTTTATAAAAATAAAGCCGGTCTAACGCACACGTTAGAGAATTTAACGTTTAGAAAAAACGTATAGTTTACACTAAAAAACCCGATCTAACACAAAGGTTAGAAAAATTAACGATTCCAAATCTTTTAGAAAACCAAACGGTTGAACCAAAACTATTTGTTTTGTACCACGGTATAAGATTTAAGATTGTATCTCAATCTCAAGAAATCCAAACACAACAAGTTGAACTACATACATATTTTCCAAAAAGAAAATATTTATAAGATCATAATCTATAAAAATATTTTTTATTATAAATTCTTTTGTGAACCCAAAATCCTTATAAATAAGGTTTTAAAATTGTAGCAACAATCTCACGAAATTTGTTTTAAGATTGTAAGACTTGGGTCATAATTTTAATAAAAACTTATATAAATAAAAAAATAGTAAAGATACCTTCTTTACATATTTTGGGAAAATTATAGTACATATACCGTGTACAAATCCTAACGAATATAACATATGTAATTAAATTGATTCAAACTATGGTCTTCAACAAGGGCTTTAACCGCGTCTTCTTATACGGTCCATTGTGTTTGCAGTCCGTTGTGTAGGCTTCGACGAGGACTTGAACCACGTCTTCTTATACAATAATTATCTACAACAAACAAACAAATGTTGACGGTTGTGGCTGAGGCATGTGTTCAACACGCTTCTCTTAAAACAGATTTCGCGCTTCTACTAAAGACGACGCGTCTGTCTCCCAGGGTACAACAGCCGAAGCAGTCTGTACTGCTGGAGATGGCCACGCGCCCGATGTTACAACGGATAAAATTATAGTGTTAGAACTTGTCGAAAATAATGATATGAATATGATGAAATCGAATAGAGAAAACATATCTCTCTAAGACCGGGTGTAGTGGTTAAGAAAAATAATGCCCCTACCATGGGGCATTATCCGACACGTGGCAGTCCAGTCAGCATGGGGCATTATTGCAAAAGTGGTGTAGTGGGACATTATTCCAATAGCGCCCATGCAATCATTTCACAATTTTTTTTTAATATAAAACATAAAAATCTTCATTAATTTAAAATAAAAATTACACTACTTGAAATAAAAAAAAAACGAAAAAAAAACAGAAAATAAAAAAACAGAAAAAAAAACCGAAAAAAATAAAGTTAAAAAAAAAAGATGATCTAGAGTCCATATTTTTCTCTAATTTTTTGGCGACGCATTTGCGCAAGGATTAACGCATCGCCTTGAATGTTAAATGTGTTTTGCGGTTGGGTTGTGTTCGGGTTCATGAGTCTTGCGGGGACACCAAAAGGGGGTCGGAATGGATGCATGATTGTATAAAATATAAAAGAAGTAAGAGAGAAAGTAAGAGTTTTTTTTATAACAAATAGGAGAAAGTTGGTGATATATATATAGTGGGTAAAATTTTGAATTAAAAAAAAGTTAAACATTTGACCGTTGTCAACGGTCATCTATTGGCCCAAGTGAATTTTCAGCGTTTTAATTAAAACGCCAACGTCCATTTTTTTTCGAAAATAACGCCCTATAGCGCCGGGTGTAATGGGGGGGGGGGGCGTTTTGGGGTGTTTTTTTTCAATTTTTTTTTAAAATACCGCCCCACTACGGGTGGTCTAAGTACCCAACACATGGGTCTTCAAGTATTTCTTCTTTTCAAGAACTCTCCATATATTCATGTATTTTTCTTGTATCTTCTCTTGTATTCTTCTAATATCATCAAGTTAGGCACATAGCCTACTTTTAAATATCCAAGAGTTTTTTTTTTAAGTTAAGAGTCTCAATAATTATATACTTTGAATTCTAATAAAACACATCAAATATCATCAATAAAACTCTACTCAAGAGTTTCACCATATAAAGAGTTAAGAGTCTCAATAATTATAGACTTAAACTCAAATAAAACTCATCAAATGTCATCATTAAAACTCTACTCAAGAGTTTCATCATATGAAGAGTTTAATTAGAAATTATATTTTCACTAAATTATAAATTAACTAAATATTCATTCGCTAATTTTCCAATATAACATACATATCGAAGAAGAAAGAAATAAAAAGAAGAGTAAAGTAATCCTGCAAACTCTATTAAAAATGGACAAGGGTACAAAACATAATGGACCGTAAAAGATACCATAATGCCAATAAATATAACATAATGTCTAGTAAAAGGGACACAATGAGTTGCGCAAAAAAAAAAAAAAACACAAAATGACGTATATATAGAAAAGACACAATAATCGAAATAAAAATTCTAAATTCTTCAACCTAAATATCTAAAAGCGAAAAACTAAAATCTCATATCGTAGAGTTCGATTAAACGATTCTAATATCGCTTGAACAAGGTCAATCATAGCACGATTAATACTCTTTCTATGACTTCCCTTATAAGGAGAGTATGTATTTAATCATAACCCATAAAAAGAAAAATAATGGGTGGATATCTTATTCCTTATAAAACGTGAACTCAAGATCTCACACTTAAGTGTATTAAAAGTCTTTGCTTTGCCACTAGACCATCAACCCTAACAGTAACATCAAATAAATTACAGCCATTTCATAGATAGTTATTTCAACAGCACTCATTTGATAAATAATTCTTTGAATGATGCCCATTAGGCTAAAATCTACCGTAAAAAGATAGTATGCAAGCGAGTCTTAGTACACGTTACACAACATTGATTTACCTTTGATATATAATATCTAATTCACATAGAGCAAAACTTGCATATTAATGAGAATAAAATCGGATACATGAGCGAAAGTAAATAGACGACCATGAATTCACGCATATATATCAAAAGGTGATTGCATCGGTATATAGCTTTAGGTTCTGTTTGTTTTTGCTTACATTGTCTGTAAAGAGCTTATGTTTGCGGGAGGACAGACATAAGCACTTGAAGACTGTTTGTTTAAAAAAAAAAAGAGAATATCTTAAAATGGCTTTTAATAGCTTAAAAAAAAGAATGGACAATAGCTTCACAAAAACAGATCAGATCTTCACACACACCCTTCTTCTTCTTCATCTTCTCCCCTGCCACCACCACCTCCGCCACCACCACCGCACCACCTCCGCCACCACCTCCACCACCACCATCGTCAAAACCCACCACCACCAAAACCATCACCACCAAACCCATCTGTGAGAGAGAGAGAAAGATCTGTGAGAGAGAGAGATCGGTGAGAGAGAGAGACCGTAGAGAGAGAGAGACCTGAGAGAGAGAGAGAGAGATCTGTGAGAGAGAGACCGTAGAGAGAGACCTGTGAGAGAGAGAGATCTGTGAGAGAGAGAGAGAGACCTGTGAGAGAGAGAGAGAGAGACCTGTGAGAGACCTGTGTGATGGCGGAGGTGGTGCGGTGGTGGTGGCGGAGGTGGTGGTTGTAGAGAGAGTGTTCTGTGAGAGAGAGAGACCATAGAGAGAGAGAGGCGGTGGTGTGATGGCGGAGGTGGTGCGGTGGTGGTGGCAGAGGTGGTGCGGTGGTGGTGGTGGTTGTAGTGTGAGAGGGAGTTTGTAGAGAGAGAGAGAGCAGAGAGAGAGAGAGAGCTTGTGTGTGTTGTGTGGTTAAAGTTGTTTTTGAAGAAAAAAAACAAACCCTCTTCTCCTTGCAGACTGCAGACATTTGGGCCACATCTTCTCTTGCAGATGCCTGCAGATATGGTTCGCAGACTACAGACATTTTACATCTGAAAAACAAACAGCACCTTAATTCCATGGTACAGTTCGTTCTTTATAATGGATGTGAATGCTCTTATACAATGTCTCCTTCACATAAATTGTACTACTTTCTCATTTGTAGAAAACCACGATGCTACCCTTTAGTTGTTTTATATGTTTTATTATATATACTAGGTGTACGCCCGTGTGAATACACGGGTTTGTTCTAATAACGATCGGAATCAAATACTAAAAAACATATTATAATATATTATTTAAATTCTTTCTGTTTGGTTACATATCTTTATAAAACAATGTTAAACATATGACACATATGATCCGTCATATGTTTGATATAGAAATAACCTAACAAATTGATAATATGTTGTCTAAAATAAAAGTATGACCTAATTTTATGTTGTCTGATAATAAAAAGATGACTTAATTTAAATAACCAAATGTCATTGAACAATTCAATAAAGCCCATATCTTTGATACTATTAACATTAAGAGAAAAATGCAATTTGCATCCCTATGGTTTTTGCGAACATACAATACAATACAGAGACAAAACGCCATACCAATTTTTAATACATACAATACAGACACAAAACGTCATACCAACTTCGTAGACTTGACGGAACTTACAGACTCGATAACAAAAGACCGTAACATACAATACATAGACAAAACGTCATACCACCACAAGCAATTGTGGATCTTTACTGACGGGTGCACTTCAAAATGTAGCAGATATGAATGAATATAACTCTAGTGTAGCTAGTTACATATCTGCCACTTGGGTTATATTCATTCATGTGAATGAATATAACCCCAGTGTAGCTCTTCGATTTTCCTTGAAATTCCAGAGCTCGCTAATTACATATCTGCCACTGGGGTTATATTCATTCATATGCAATTGATCTTTCTGATCAATTACTTCCTTATGTGCACCGCACCATCTTCTAGGAGGTTGTCAAGTGTTCTCGCCTTCGTAGTTGGTGTTTTGCGTATGTTTACATCAACAGCCATTCTGCACCATGTATTTTCACAAAAAAAACATTACAAACAAACCTTGTTTTGATACTACTATGATAGCATAGAACAAAAACAAAACAAACAAACAGAACAGAACAAAGCAAAACAAAAACAAAACAAACAAACAGAACAAAACAGAACAAAAACATCACAAACAAAGCTGGAAAACTGAAACGAAAATACTCAAATCAACCCATTCACAAATATCTGATTATCATCATTATGCGGCATTCAGATTATCAAAGAACTGATTATCAAAAACTTATTATGAAAGAACTGATTATGAAAAACTGATTCACAAATAACTGATTATCATCATGATGCGGCATTCAGATTATCAAAAGATGATTATCAAAAACTGAAACCAAAATACCCAAATCAACCCTCTGTTTTTCATAAAAAATTCACAAATAACTAATTATCATCATCATGCAGCATTCAGATTATCAAAAACTGGTTACCGAGGACATTATCAAAAACTGATTATTAAAAACTGAAACCAAAATATCCAAATCAACCCTCTGTTTTTTGACAAAAAAACATTCACAAATAACTGATTATCATCATGATGCGGCACTCAGGTTATCAAAAACTGATTATCAAAAAGTGAAACCAAAATACCCAAGTCAACCCTCTGTTTTTCACAAAAACATTCACAAATAACTTATTATCATCAACATGCGACATTCAGATTATCAAAAACTGATTACCAAAGACATTATCAAAAACTTATTATCAAAAACTGAAACCAAAATATCCAGTCAACCCTCTGTTTTTTCACAAAAACATTCACAAATAATTGATTATTATCATCATGCGGCATTCAGATTATCAAAAACTGAAACCAAAATACCCAAATAAACCCTCTGTTTTTTCACAAATAACTGATTCACTATACGTAGCTGATTATCATCATCATGCGGCATTCAGATTATCAAAAACTAATTATCAAAAACTGAAACCAAAATACTCAAATCAACCCTCTGATTTTTCACAAATAACTGATTATCATCATTATCATGTGGCATTCAGATTCTCAAAGAACTGATTATCAAAAATTTATCACCAAAATACCTAAATCAACCCTCTGTTTTTCACAAAAACATCACAAATATCAAAAACATATATAGATAAGATAAAGATCCAAACCTCTGTGTTTGAAGATGAAGATTGATGAAGATGATAAAGATGGATGAAGATGATGATGATGATGATCGGTGTTGGGAGTTGAGAGAGATTAAAATCAAGATTTTTTGAGAAGTGTGTGATGATGAGAAGTGTGATGATGATTATAAAAAGCAATTATAAAAATATCTCACTCACCTCTAGATATATAGATTTAATAATAATTATTTTATATATTATAATATAATATAATTATTTTTCATAATAATTTTTTAAATACCTAAATCTTATTATTATAAAAAATACATTTAATATATTAATTATAATTTATATAAACAGTGGGCTCATTTTATATATTATAATATAATTAAATTATTTTTCATAATAATTTTTTAAATAGTAGATATTATTATTTAAAAAAATATATTTAATATATTAATTATAATTTATATAAACAGTGGGCTCATTTAACCCCACGAGCCGGCTTAAGCTCGATAAGTGAACCACAGGCTCAAGTTCGTTTACTAAATAAGCTCCTTTTTAGGCTCGGGCTGAAGCTCGTTTAAGATTGCCTTGTTTCAGTCTTTTATTAACCAAGCTCGAGTTGCTCAGGTCGTTCACACCCTGTAAATTTTTTTCAGCCCCTTTGGCTCACTTTGGGTGTTCTCATTACCTCCCAATCTATACCCCTAAATATGTAACAGGCTTAAGGTTAGCAATATTATACCTCAGACAATGGATTGGAAGATGACCGTGAATGTTGATAACCCAGATGAATTTTAGACAAGCCGACTTCTCATTTGTATTAAAAACTATAAAATATCACATCGGTCCGAGCTATACAACAATATATAACACAAAGCAAGAGAGTTTACAAAATGACAACATACCTCTTTTTTTCCTCTCATCGTCCTCTGAAGCATGATCTGAGTCATCATCTTTCTCGGCACATGTCACAAAACAAAAAATCACACCGAAACTCGATCAAATTAGACTGAAAATTGATTCGAAATCAATGGAAATTTACTGACATGATCAAACATTTAATTGACCAAACTAAAACTTGTGTAAAACAGTTCAAAACGTTCAAAATATTTGTAAAACTTATCAAAATCTCAGTCAAAACAATTCGTATAACAACTATAGTTATATAAAACTGTTAATCAATTTATACAGATAATACATATCATTTAAAATATACAACTGAGTACAAATAGATCGAGTTATTTGAATTTATTGACTCAACTTCTTAATTAAACTCTTTAACAGAGGACTGAGTAACATTTAAGAAAAGCCTAATATATGCATAGGAAAAAAGTAAACGAAATCCTAACAAACCAATGGTTGCCTTACAATACCATCAAAATACAAACAACAAACTGAAAATAACATGTAACAGAATTAAACAAAATAACTCAAGAGGAGCACTTTAAACGTAGTTATGGATCAGAAATTGCAAAATTCTGATTTTGAAACTTTGAATATTCAATATTAAACCATAGTATTACAAAATTATAATTTTGAAAAATAATAAAAATAAAAAATTAAACATTACAATTAACACTTCCTAGAATATCTCATTCTCTCGCCTTCTTCCATCCAATTTCATTTTTTGTTTTAATTTGTAGATCAGCTAGCATATCACAGGTCTTCTGATCCTGTTTCAGCAAATTTGTAATAAACTCTTCTGCTTTTTCTTTAAACTCTGTTGGAGTAGAGCAGGCAACTTCATCCAGTAGTGCAATGCTACTCCAGGTTTGTTTATAATAATTATCACTAACCATAGCAACTTTTATGTTGAGTTCTTCAACGTTTCTCTGTTCTTGGAGCGACCAAGTTGAAAATTCGATTTTAAGATCAGTAGTATCCGACCAATGGTAGAAGGTTTTCCTTGCCATTTAGGAAGAATGTGAGTGTTTTTGGACAATTTGTTTTAGGATGAAAGTTTTTTTTAAATTGAAGTGTTGATGTTTTCAAGTAAACTAAAAATGATCCTTTATAGTGTTTAAAATGTTTGATAGGGTAAATAAAGAGACATCTCCTAATTATGATAACCTTTTTTTGAAGGTTTCAATTTTGTTCCTTGGTTTTCTACATATTTAATTTTACTTGTTTTCCCATGAAAACTCATTTTTCAAAGTTGATAAGATAACTGAACAGGCATTTCCCATATACACGTTTTTTACTCTTAAATAATTAAATGTACATGGTTTTTAAGTATAAATGTTTATTTAATGATTGCCTTTAAAGCTGACCTTTGGCCTGTTACATATACTATATAATAGCATTGCCAATAAAAAGTTTTTTCATCAAAACAGATTCATTCAGTGAAACAGAGGAGCAACTATTATTGTTTTGTCTTAGTTCTTATAAATATATTAAAATGGAGTCATATACTTCTGCAAAAACTGACGATTTCAAGCAACGCTTTATTAAACAAATCGAAGACCAAGTTTTGGCTGATAGGTCTACTCTTCAAGAGTTGAAGATGTGTTTTAACAGACTGGAAGTTGGTCTGCTGACAAGAGACCAGGTTTCGAGGGACTTGAGGGCGATGCCGACTACTTCCGTTTCGTGACCTGTGTATTGCAAGTAATATTGAATGTGGAGAAAGCGATCTGGAGTTTATGAGAAAGATCAATGAGATACATCGAGAGGTTCAGTGCTCCATGGAGTTGAAGTTAAAGTTTCTTCATTCTTGCTATTAAAGTTAGATGTGTCTGATTAGTTTTCTTTTTTATATGTAATTGCTACTGTCTTAATACTTCATATTTTATAAGTATTAATTTTTTTTATCACAGATTACTTTTACATCTTTTCATGAGTTTCAAGATAAAGAGACGGTGTTCCATTTTCGATAAATTAGAAAATATTTCATCTAATTTTTTTTCCTTAAGATTGTTGTTTGGTACCATTGATTCTAATGTTTTATTAGCACTTTATTGATTCTTTGTTAGTTACAGTTGATGGTGATCATAGTATCTTACCCATCATTGTTGTGAGTCATCCACATATATATCAACATTTAATTTCTTAAATTCTTGCTTGTATGTATCTTAATTTGTTTCAGTCGTTGACTTTGTTTACGACCCTCCTACTTCTGTTTCCCTATGTCCATTTTAGGTATGGTTTTCGTCTTTTCAATTTTTTTTGGGATTTGTTTTCAATGCACAATTTTGGTTTTGTCATAGGTTCTTCAAACACACACCGACTTGGTCTTAGCTAACCAACTTTCCAAGGAAAAGGAAAGACTGAATTTGAAGTTTACAAACAACAAAGTACAATGTACCAATTTCAATGCATGTAATAAAAGTATAAAAAACTAAGCCCATTATCTAATTGAAAACTGAATACCCTTACATTAAAAGAAGTAACTTGGAAAGATGTTATGAGATGCACTTGATTTTACTGCAAGAAAAAGAGAAGAAATTACCTGAATACCCTTTCCGGAGAGAAACTGGTGTGACATCAATTGATTTGATTGATCGAACATCAGACCGTCCTTCAAAATCCATGTAAACAAATGAGCATTTGACTTGGACCTCTGGCAGATCCATCAATTGATCCGACGATCCACCAAAACTGTCTCGTGACGTCCTTCTTCAATATAAAAAAACAAATCAAACACAGCAGATGCACTGCACCTTCAAAAAAACAAATCTACTTGAAAAGCCATATGATTCAATAATATATACCATGACGTCCCGGTTTATTGAATTTAATAAGTCAAAAATACTATAATCTAGTTAAATGGTAAAACAAATTTCAGTAAAATTACTATCATTGGACCAATTTAAAGTTGCATTACTATAACTGGTAATTATATTGGGAAGTGAGTAGTAACTAAAACAACTACCTCGCTTCGAATGTTGATAACCCAGATGAATTTTAGACAAGCCGACTTCTCATTTGTATTAAAAACTATAAAATATCACATCGGTCCGAGCTATACAACAATATATAACACAAATAGATCGAGTAGCATTAAATGTATTGACTCAACTTCTTAATTAAACTCTTTAACGGAGGACTGAGTAGCATTAAGGGAAGACAAATATATGCATAGGCATTACATGTAAACGAAATCCTAACAAACCAATGGCTGCCTTAAAAACCATCAAAATACAAACAACAAACTGAAAATAACATGTAACAGAATTAAACAAAATAACTCAAGAGGAGCACTTTAAACGTAGTTAGGTAGCCTTTGTTTTAGACATTGACAGGTAAACAAAATAACTCAACATACATAATCCCCCCCCCCCCCTTTTAACTTTAACATTTTTTTCTTTTCCTTACTATCATGTCCTGTCATAGAATCATACAAGTTCCAATAATCAATTAGTCTTACATCAGATACAGTCTACCTATGCAAGAGACATCAATTAGTTTCAGGAAATAGAAAGGATCTTTAAATTAACTAAATACCTAATTTCATGAACTAAACTCTACACAATTTTAATTATCAACAATTTTCATCAGCAATTTTAAAATAGAGATCTTGTACCTGATATAAGACAGTTGACAGCAGAGCTCTATGAAACACTACATGTAATGGAAAACCCCAAATTAGAACCCTAATTTCTAAAATACAGCAAATTACCACAAATATTAAAGGATTACATACCAAGATTTGGCCCTTTTGAGTACACTTGAGGAACATCCTCTTCTTCTAAACCTGGAAGCACACACCAAAACCTCACAAATCAACACAGTCCGAAGCGTTTGTATTCACCAAAACAGTCCGAAGCGTTTGTATGCACTCTTTCTCAAAATACAACGGATCAATTCAATATTTCAAACATATAATAAAAAATCAACAAATAGGTAAAAAAATAAAGCTCAAATCCTTAACCTAATTAGAATCTATACTCTTAAATCAGTTAAATCTATTCAAAATAAATACCTCAAAACATCAGAATAAGTGCAAACAAACTTACAAACACACTTAAATCAGTTAAATGTATTCAAAATTTCAAACATATTTTGATAAATCAACTATTAGGTTAAAAATTAAACCTCAAACAGTTAAATCAGCTAAATACCTTAGGGTTTGTGGATCTACACATATATGAAACAAATTCAGCAATTGAAGGTCACCACCATCGTCGCTGCTGCAACCCGAAACACCGCCATCATCCTCTTCGTTACCAAATCTATACGTGTCAGAATTCGTCTTCTTGTTGATCTCTGAATCATTAGACCGTTGATCTCTGAATTCATCTACTTGTTCTCCGTCAGAATGAATTAGGGTTCTTGATTGACTCCCCTTTCTTTTCCGATATTTGAGAGAGAGAGAGATGCACGTTTGAAAAGAGAGGTTGAATTTTGAAAATGAAGTCAGGATTGAAATTAGAGCTTGTATTTGAGGGAGAGGTGTTTAAAATTTGAAAATGGAGCCAAAACTATAATTGAAGTCAGGTTTGAAAAATGAAGTTATTTTATATATCTATACATTATATTATATTAATCCGAATTATGACATAATCAATTAATCCGAATTATGACATAATCAAATCCTACATGACATTGCTGAGAGGCTGACACATAAGCAAAGTGAGGTCAGCCTCTAAGCTCCTTTAATAGATAGTATAGATACTAGGTTAGAATCCTGTGTAATAAACAGTTTGAATAAATGTAATTTCATGCACTAAATAATAAAATAATTTGTATATTAAATAATAAAAAATTTAATCTTTAAAAAACCTCGTGTAGGGTTGAATAAATCTAATTTTATATATCAGATAACATTGAAAGTTATATACAATTTGATTAATAAATTAAGTAATAAAATCAACATATATATATTTTTTTTAATTAATGAAAAGAAAAATGAATAATATATTAATACAAAGTTTGGTTTTCGTGATTAATAAATTGGTTTATTTAAAATATATTTTAAATTAATAATTTAAATTTGAGGATAATATTTTATTGGAAAAGTATAAGGATTCTATTCTATATTCAAAATAGAGAACCAAATTTTTTAAATTATTTGGTGATTAATGACCAAATTTTAATAATAACTTACATAATAAGGGTTAGGATATAATAGGAAGTTTATTTGGGTAGTAAGTCTAGAAAGTAATCTTGACCATCCATTTATTTAATTAAATGCTAAGATTAAATGAGTGAAACTAAAGGAAAAAAAAAGGCGCGTGGGTTTGTCTAGGGGCATTCTATCAATTAAAGGCAATAGTTTCTCTCTCCTCCAATTCCCCCCCCCCCCATTTTTTAAACGTTAATAACTCTTTCATACGACATTATTTTTTTATAAAAGTTGCACAAAAAAAACAAGCGTTTTTTTATCTTTAAAACGAGTATACTATTGCTATACTTTCAAAAAAAATTTCGAAAACCCAGTTGCGTTTTACGCAATAGAAAAAACTCAATTGCGTAAAATGCAATGGAAAAAAACCCTAAAAAATGACATTTTTCTAAAACGCAATTCACAAAAAACACAAAGAAATGTCTTATTTGTAAAACGGAATGGCCAGAAAACACAA
>JARYGA010025805.1:0-28705 GCA_030545235.1 Helianthus tuberosus
CAAATATAAATTTAACCAAAAAATAGGTTCAAATACAATAAGCTTTCACACCAGTATTGTTGTCCATCTGCTTCAATAAATACAACCAACATTCCTCCGCTTTCTCTCTCCTCCGTCGCGCCGCCGTGCCACCGCCGGAGAGAGTCTTCCAAATTCTCGTAATAATAATACAAACAATGAGATGATCGAGGAGGCTAATTAATCGTTAAAGGACCCACCACGATCTTGAACTTTGTTTTAACAACACATATCGAGAGAGAGAGAGAGAATTTATGAGCCCTAGATCTCTTCATTCTATGCACAGGTCCCTCTTTGCTTTTTATTTTGGCTTTCTATATTACTTCTGATTCTGTTTTAGGGTTTAGATTGAACTAAAAAATGTTAAATTGATGCAGAAAGAGATTTTTGTTATATTTTCAAGTTGTTAGCTCTGTGATTCTGTGAATGGAGAATGGTTATGTACTGAGATTTGTTCTTCTGCTGCTGGTGCTTTTGGCTGTAGGTATGTTGTTGTATATTTGTAATTACTTGTGTTTGTTTGTTTGTTTGTTCTGTATGGTTAAACAAATTTTAATCCAGTT
This sequence comes from Helianthus tuberosus, assembly GCA_030545235.1. Classification (NCBI taxonomy): domain Eukaryota; kingdom Viridiplantae; phylum Streptophyta; class Magnoliopsida; order Asterales; family Asteraceae; genus Helianthus; species Helianthus tuberosus. The sequence continues at coordinate 582 of JARYGA010025805.1, forward strand.
TGAAAAAAAATAATGTATCAAGAACACTGTATACCTTGTGGTTGGTTATTATAATGTGTTTATTCTTGTAGTTAATCAGTCTGTAATGACTTGTGTTTATTTAGTAGTATGATTAACCAAATTTTAATCCAGTTTGAAAAACTAATGTACCAAGAACCAGTGTTGTCATAAGCCCAAGGCGCACTCGCGGCGCTAAAAAACGAGGATTTTTTTTAAGCTAGGTGCATAGTATAAAATACCATTTTTATGGGTATTAGACATGTTTTAGGCTTGTTTAGGGCTGTTTTAGGTTGATTCTATGCTTATTTAGGTTGGTTCCGGCTTATGCAGTTAATGCGGTAAAAAATCGGATCTCGGTCAAGGGCCGATATTTGAGATATAGGTTATTGCGGTGAGATATCGGTGGGATATCGGTAATTTTAATATCATGCAGAATTTTTTGTATAGCAATTTAACACTAATAATTTAGTATACTCTCCTACCATTTACAAATTAACCTTTTAAAACTTGCAAAACACTAACAATTGTAGCAAGTAGGAACCGATTAAGACTTAAAACGCTAACCTTTAACACTAACAATTAACAATTAAGACCTAAAACTTTAATGTCAGCAATAAGAGGAAAGACAAATGGTAGAACTAAGAAAGGTACTGATATCGGGAAAATTGGTGATATACTGGTCAATATCGCCGATAATATCCGTACCGATATTTTACGTGGGGAACGATGACCGATATTAACTGCATAGATTCCAGTCTTAATTACGGGTTTTTCTTACCGTTTTTGGCTGGGAAATCACCTGAATTTGCGCCAGAGTGCCTAAAAGGTGGGCTTTCAAGTCGCAGTGCATAAGGCGCGCTTTGTGCGCTTTTGACATCTATGCCGAGAACACTGCACACCATGTGGTTAACCGGTTATTATAATGTTGATTTCAATTCTTCCATTAATTCTTTGATTTTCCCACAGTTTATCCGTCTTCTGGTGCGCATGACTTCGAGCATTGCAAAAACTCCGTCAAGCAATGGGCTTCTTCATCCCTTCGCTCTGATAACAAAAACACTCACATTCTCAAAGACTTATTATTTTTTCTTCATGTCCCAAGAACCGGAGGCCGAACTTATTTTCATTGTTTCCTAAAAAAACTATATTCCAGTGATCTAGAATGCCCACGATCTTACGATAAACTACGGTTCGATCCGCGGTAAGTTTCATAATTCTAAAAAGTTATCTGTGTGTTGATGACTTTGACATTTTGTTTATATTTTCTTGAGTAAAATGCCATTTTCGTCCCTGAGGTTTAGCCAGTTTTGCGACTTTCGTCCAAAGGTTTGTTTTTCCTGCATTTGGATCCAAAAGGTTTGAAGTCTTGCAATTTTCATCCGGCTCGTTAACTCCATACATTTTCTCTATAAAGTCGGGGGTATTTTCGTATTTTTACATATATTATTTTGTTTTTTATTTAGTAAGGGTATTTTTAATACTTGTACATTATGCTAAATGCTTGTACATAAAGTGAAAAAGACCGAATTGCCTTCTAAGTTAACAAAAAAGACGGAAATACCCTTGACTTGATGTAGAAAAATGGATGGAAATGGCAAGATTTCAAATCTTTTGGATCCAGATGCGGAAAAACAAACCTTTGGACAAAAGTCGCAAAACTGGCCAAACCTCAGGGATGAAAATGACATTTTACTCTATTTTCTTGTTTCCTAATAGTTTGTGTTGTTGTACAGGAAACCTAATTGCAGGCTTTTGGCAACTCATGATGATTATAGCATGATGTCAAAGCTTCCAAAAGAGCAAACTTCAGTGGTAACGATACTTAGGGATCCCGTTGAGCGAGTTTTTAGCACATATGAGTTTTCGGTCGAGGTAGCGGCTAGGTTTTTGGTGCACCCTAATTTGACTTCCGTCATAAGAATGTCGAAACGTGTGCGGTCTAAGAGTGGCGGCATAAGCACGCTCGAGATCTGGCCTTGGAAGTATCTGGTTCCGTGGATGAGGGAGGATTTATTCTCTCGGGTAGGTTATATATATATATGGTGGGGGGTCACCTTGAGAACGCTAAATATTGTGAAAACCGTGAGAACAAATGAAAAAACCAATCAAAATCAATTTTTTTAATACAACTATCATTATAATCAAAATACAGTATTAAAAAAAGAATTTACTCTTTAATATTTCGTCTATCCTCTCAAAATCACTCTTAATAATTTTTTCACACATGTGTAAATTTATTTTCTAATATTGTATTCGAATAATTATGATCAGTGTAAAAAAATTTGAATTTGAATTGTTGTTGACCAAGTTCTCGCGGTTCTCACGAAATGTATGCGTTCTCATTTAACCTTACCCTATATATGTGTGGAATTATGTAAATGATTTATATTTGTTTATACTCTTTTCTATAATTATTATTGTTCCGTCTGATGCAGCTGATGAATCTGTTTACTTTGATGTAATATTGTAATGAACAGCGAGATGCAAGAAAGAAAAGGGGCCCGCCGTTTTTTTACGGGAATGATTCATATGATATGGAGGAAGTTGTTATGCCGTTACATGATTATATTAATCACCCCGTAGCTCTTGATCTTGTTCACAACGGTGCCACTTTCCAGGTATAAATCCTTACGATTAAATTGACATCAAACTATATGATTAGCAAACAATTTTCCATTACAATCTATTAGTTCAAAAATTGCCAAAACAATACAATACCTTCACTTTTGTAACAATTACAGTCCACCTCTGTTAACTCCATTTAAAAGTGAAAGTACGGCTGTACGGGTACTGTTTTGGCAATTTTTAAACTAATGGACTGTAATGGTTATTTTCAACAAACCACAGGGACGAAAAACGTAATTAACTCTTTTTATTTTTATTTTTTGGTTATGGCTAAGTTTTATTGGTTTAGGTTGCAGGTTTGACGAATAATTCAAATATTCGTGAGGCACATGAGCTGCGCCGATGTGTAATAACACATCCGATTCTTGGAAAATACGTACTTGAAGTAGCAAAGGTGTTATATGGTGTCCTAAAAATTAATGAGTTTACTATTACTATTTTTTTTTCTTTTAATCTATAATAATGGTTTCTTGCAGAAAAGGCTGGATGATATGCTATATGTCGGAATCACAGAGGACCACCGGGAATCCGCCACAATGTTCGCAAATGTGGTCGGTGCACAAGTTATCTCTCAGTTGATGACATCAGCTGCTAATAATAGCAATACAACGGGTAAATGTTTCTTTTTTTGTTAAGAGTAAAATGCCATTTTCATCCCTGAGGTTTGACTACTTTTGTGATTTTCCTCCAAATGTTTGTTTTTCCACATTTGGATCCAAAAGGTTTAAAACCTTGCCATTTTAATCCAATTCGTCAACTCCATCCGTTTTCCTCCGTTAAATGAGGGGCATTTCTGTCTTTTTAGACATTTTTTATTAAATTAAAAACCACTATAAGAAGTAAAGATCCATCTTTGTTGACTTTCTCCCCACCCAAACCCTTTAATCTTTTAATCATCACAAAAAATGTCTAAAAAGACGAAAATACCCCTTAACGTTGAAAAATGGATGGAGTTAACGAGTTTGATGAAAATGGTAAGATTTCAAACCTTTTGGATCCAGATGCGGAAAAACAAACCTTCAGATGAAAGTCGCAAAAGTAGCCAAACCTCAAAGACGAAAATGGCATTTTACCCTTTTTATTATTTTGACTTCAAGAAAATATTGTTTTTTGTTCTATAGTTTTAGCATCATTTCTTTGCTATTCGAAATTCTTATTGTACCTTTTGATGCAAGTCTTGATATTCCTTAAAATATTATATATGTTATTGCTTGTGATGCAGAACAGGATCCTCCTTTATCTGATTCAAGCATTGATGCTACTGATGATCAGGTAACTTATGTTGTTTTTTCAGTAAATCTAAAGTTTATGTGTTATATCTTCATATGTTGCAATAATGATGACTTGACTTGCATGCACAACAGGGTAATAGTTCGTCAACTACCGAAGCAAAAAGCGAGAATGTATGTTTTTTTTATCGCATGTTTTTTTCAGACCTAATTTGTCTAATTATAGTGATCCATAGAGGTTACATAATGGCGGGTTATTTGCCAGTTGAAACGGGTCGGGTTAGGTTGGCTGGAAACACTTCTTGTCCAAAATAATGATTAATGTTGTAAATATGATTAGAAATTCATAATAACAGTTCAATTTTTTAACAACATGATTTAGTCGATATTTAACTAGTTATATGTCACTTTGATAATATTTTGAATTTTACGTCTTCATCAGATGACTGTGGGGAAACTTATGGAAAACTACGAGACCTGCATTTCTTCACTAAGATCGTCCCAATCACAAAGGCGCACCGCTTCTTTGAAAAAAGTGTCCCCAGCAAACTTTACAAAAGAGGTATAACAATTACGTTTTCGTCCTTTTGACTTGATATTTGTTTTTTGTTTTTTTTAAGTAACAAAATCGCATGATCATTAACCGTTAACGGCTATTTATGTTGTGTATGTTTGACGAATAACCAAATAACTGTAAACTGTGTACCTTACTCTTATACAGTCGACTTAATTTATCTTCAGGCACGTAGGCGGGTACCTGAAAACGCACTCAAAGAAATCATTTCGCTGAACAGTCTTGACATGGAACTCTACAAATATGCCAAAGAAATATTTCAAAAGAAGCATCAGATTATGGAACGTAAATTGCATGATTCCGCCACACCCGTAAGTTTCCATTTTTTTTTTTTGGTGAAACTTGAATTAGTATCAAAAGATCTCATTTGGGATTTCATTTCTCAACCAAAACCCATTAGAGATGGCAAAATGACATGTCATGTGGATTGGTGTGGTACCGAAAGGTGTTGGGTTGGGTTGAAATCAAAACACTTGCTTTTCCCCGTTTTTTAGTTTTTTAGAGTAAAATGCCATTTTCATCCCTGAGGTTTGGCCACTTTTGCGACTTTCATCCAAAGGTGTTTGTTTTTCCTCACCTGGATTTAAAAGGTTTGAAATCTTGTTATTTTTCGTCTGGCTCGTTAACTCCATTTTTCTCCGTTAGGTCAGAGGTATTTTTTCGTCTTTTTTGTTAACTTAAAGGGTTTTGAATACTTGTACATTATGCTAAATGCTATTACGTAAAGTGAAAAAGACCGAATTACCCTTTAAGTTAAAAAAAGGCGAAAATACCCCGAGAAAAATGGATAACATGACCTAGATTGGCCACACCTCTGGGACAAAAATGACATTTTACTTTTTTTATAAGCAATTCATTTATGACATACAATTACGAACCTATATTCTTACATAATCATCTAACTTTTTGAATAACTTTATGCATTAAAATTACACTTTAGGCTGTCAGGTCTGACCAACTGTTTCACCCATTCGACCATTTTAGAGATAACATGACCTAGATTGTTCTATTCATAAGTAAACGGGTTAAACAAGCCAACGTATACTCCGGTTCACGGCAATCCTACAAGTTTGTTGAAGTTTAAACTGTGACAGTTATCAAGAATCAAGCGTTGGTTTTGACTTATTTTCTTCGATTAATTGCAGGAGAAGGGACACATGATGCTCACTAACATTATTCCAGCCTCGACGACTGTGTATTTTATCGGTTTTACATTCTTGGTTGTCTTCATTTGCTTCTTTAAAAGTGCAAAAAGAAGGATATCTAAAATTAAGATATAAAAGTTTTGATTTCTGGATGAAATCAAGGGCATGTTATTGAACAAAGGGTGTCTGAATTGAGCGTTGATTTGGGGGAAACTGAGGAGATGGATAGGGTTAGATAAGGGGGTATTGTGAGATCAAAGAACTCGGTGGTGTGAATGTGAAGAGCGCTTCAAGTCGTTGAGCAGAGGTGGAGTGTGTAAAGATGGGTGTGATCATCATCTCTTGTGGTGGATTTAAACGACAAAATATTATTAACTTTTGTGATATTAGTTTATATTTTAAAAATAAAAAAAACCATCACTGGTGATGGACATTTCCACTAAAATCTATCACTAGTGATGGAATAAAGCTCAATGACATGGCGAAACTTGATTGGATGTTGTGAGTGATGGAATTCCATCACTATTGGAGCGCCCTTACCCTCTTATAGAAAAATTAATACATACAGTAGTTACAATTATGGACCAATATACCCAATAAGTGATTTTGCTAAATATTAATAGATATAAAAGTTGCAATTATGACAGACCAAGAAATTATTTTGCTAAATATACAAGGATTGACCCGGAACCGAAATCAAAGCTTACCCAAATTGTTGGTCTCTATGACGGATGAATAGGTGGTTCCCCTCTGTGAACAGGCGGCAGCGGCTCGTGGTGGTTGTGGGCTTCGGAGGTGGAGAGGCGGGTGGTGTGATGGTAGCACAAGGTGGTTGTTGGTGGTGATTGTGAGTGGTGGCTGAGATTTGGTGGTTGGTTGTGAGTTGCAGAGAATATAAAGGAGAGATGAGTAATTTGTATTACAATTTCAGTCCCTAAAGGGCATTTTGGTCTTTTAACCAAAATCCTAACGTTCAACTAACAGACGTTTGAATGAGGAACTTGATTGATTCCAATTGACAACCACAAGGACTTGATTGAACGTTTGTATGCAGGGATTGAAATTGTACTTTACTCTATATAATAGCATAACAAATCTTCCTATACTAATAAATGAAAATCTTTTTGTACACGTGTCACTCTCTGGTGCCTCCTCCCTTTTAATAATTTTAATAATAGTATTACATATTAATTTTATACACAAAATATAATATTAATTAATATAGTTAGAGATAAACATCTAAATTCAAATTTAATTAATAATTATCTATAACAAATATAAATGTATCAAATAATATAATAAGTATAATATTATTTAAGGTAAAGGTTCCTGTAAAAAAGATCAAAAGTGTGAGAAGGATAAGAAAGAATCTACACCATTAGATCTTTGATCTAATGGTTTAGATTAATAGGGACCAAATTGTAAAATTTGTTTTATTTTTTTGGATTGAATTGAAAATTATAGGGGTAATAAAGTCTTTATATCCATTCAAAATAGGAAACTGTAAATCAAAATCCCTACAATTTCGATCTCTCTCTCCAATCGCTCATCGTCATAAAACTCTCCCGTCGCGATCTCCCTGTTGTAACCGTCGCCGGAGCTTTCTTCCGTTCCGGTGTACCGGTTTTTAAACCGTTATTCGGCGGTTTTCCGACCTTACTAACCGGAAGCGCAAACGATTCACCTTGAAACGAAACAGATAAACTCCGTGCGGGCGTTTTCGTCAACATCTTCGCGCTTGTTGACATTTCAATGGACTGATCTCGCCGGTTAGTCGCCGGAGACAGTGACGGAAATCTCTTTGCCGGAAGTGGAGAAGATGATACAGAGGTGTTATATTCTTTACTGAATGGTGTTATATTCTTTACTGAATGGTGTTATATTCTTTACTGAATGGTGTTATATACTTACTGAATGGTGTTATATACTTGCTGAATGGTGTTATATAATTATTGAATGGTGTTATATATGTGCTGAATGGTGGTTGCAGTGTTATTCGTAGTGTTTTTTTAGAGATCTTTTAAAAAAATCATGTTCCTATAATTAAGGTGGCGGTTATGGTAAGTTTTAAATTAATTGAATTAATTATAAAATTACTTGTTTACCCCTTTGAATTAATTTAGATGGAGGACACATGTCATCTCCACAATATTTCTCACACTTTTAACCTTTTTTACAATAACATTACCCTATTATTTAATATAGTTAGAGATCAAACGTATAATTTCAAATTTAATTAATAGTAAATTACTTTTTGAGTCCCTATGTTTTAGTGGTTTTAACAACTTGAATCCAAAATAAAAAAGTTTAACACCTTGAGTCTCTAACCGCTCATTCACACCCTCTGTAAAAAAATTCAAAAAACCTTTTGTAAGGTTGAGTTCTCTAAGTTCTCACAACTCGTAGAAGTTTTCATTTTACCCTAACCATATATATTTGTTAAGATAAAATATATTATTTGGATATAAACAATAATTACTAATAAAGTATCAAATCACATGTGCAAGTAACGAAAATATAACTCTTCTTTTGTTTTACTAATTTATCTAAATAAGTCATTTCATTAATAAGGATTATATACAAGTTTGTAATTTACATTTTTCGTCATTCAACCCGTGTAATACACGGGGTTGTAAGCTAGTTTTATAATAATGCAATTTGGTAAATAGCTACAAGATTATAAAGAAGAGAAAAGCTTATCATTTGAGAATTTTTAGCTGCATACCGTTGTATTTATATTTTTATGTTACACATGTTATTTTCTAGTTGTTTGAGCCGCCGCGTCATATTCTAAAACCCTGACAATAACAATATTTTGGTTAACGTATCATCTTTTTAGGTTTACGTGTCCTATGCTAAAATTGTGCAAAGGTCGACTTCTAAGCCTAAAACCAAGTCAATGACGATATGTATGACCACATGGCTTTTGAGATAGTTATACTTTCAAATTGGTGGAGGCCGAATTCTAAAAATCAAAATCGGTGGGGTCGGATTCTTAAAAATCTAATATTTTACACTACATATTTTTCTGAAATCCAAATCTCGGTGGGGACCGGATTCTAAAAATCCAAATCGGTGGGGGCCGGACTCTTAAAAATCCAATATTTTACACTACAAAAAATAAATTTTGAAAATTTTCAGTACAAATAACACTACACGCGAAAAATCGGTTGGGGCCGAGGCACCCCTAGGTCTCCATTATCCTCCGCTCTTGAACTAAATTAGCATTTCACAGGGGTGTAGTGGTTTTTAACTAAACTATCAATTGTTTTTTTTAAATGGGAGTAAGAGGTTAGATTATACTTGGCCACACACTCAAAGATTTAACAAGCGTCAGTGTGTTAACGAAATGAAAAGGGTGATGACTTTGACGCCCCTTTTAAGTTTTAACTAGTTTTTAGTGGTTTTAACTAAAAGAGGTGTTGATATCTCAGACTTTTAACACACCAAGTCTATCTAGCAAGGCGTTTGACGCCTTGAAATGCCAAAAATACAAAAGTATAAGTTTTCCTTTTTAAATAACAATGCTTACTCACTCCTAATTTACACGAGTTAATCCTAAACTACTTTTTACTTAAGATTGAACCTAAAACCTAGTTTAAAGACAACAATCACCAAAGTAGAAGTAAAAGAATAAAAAGTATCACAATTTAAAATTAATTAATCTTCCTTCCCATAATAGATTATTTACCTTCCACATTATTTGACCCAGAAGAAACTTCCCAAGTGGATTTGATCTCCTCTTTCGAATATAAATTTAACCAACCAAAAGGTAAGATACTCTCGTCGAGAAGCGATTAACGGTATCTTACCCTTCCAGTTACTACACGCCCTTAATCAATTGAAACAATCGAAACTTTGGCCGGATTAAAAATCGAGGAATGGGACTTAATCGACAAGATGCGGGTTTCACCCCTAACTTGACGATTTCGTACCCTTAATGTGGTTGGTACTCGTCGGGTCAAAATTAAATTTCGACACTTTGACGAGGGTCCACTAGAATTGAATTGGAAATTTACCATTAAGATGTGGATTTCACTCCTAACTTAATAGTGTAATTTCGTGCAACGTAGAATGAGCGGAATGAGAGTCGTTTACCAAATTGTCGGTTTCACGCCTATTTTGATAAACTCGTCTCGTTTGTATTACGAGTGTCTTCAAGTCTTCAAAAGTGTATTTGTGTAAAAATGTCTTAGAAAAGACATAATGTAAGTATTAAGACCAAAAAGAAGAGAAAGAAGCAAAATAGGAAGAATAACATTTTAACAAGTAACAAGAATGGTCAAAATAAGGTACCTACCAGGTCGAACATGGCAATTCTACCTAATTCCCTCTAGTTATGGCTCTCATACCAATCTTTCACACCCCAACCAATGGCGGAATCATCGGAGTGAGACGAAATAGATTGCTCATCACACATAACACTATTTTGCGACTATAATTAACTCAAACCATTTTCATTGATAATTCAAATTGTCAATTACAATACAAGGAAATTCAAATTACAACGTCAAAGTGAAACAAGTACAACAATTTAACATAACATAATAAACAAAACTAGTAATTCAAGTGCGTTTCTAAAGTCGTCCCTACTAGTTTCGTCATGCGCATCAATCCTCAACCTGTAACATGTTTAAAATAAAGTTTCAACGCAAAGCATTGGCGAGTACACAAGGTTTGTATAAATATAGCATAAGTATAAAAAGTATTTTATCGAATCCACATGGCAATTGTAAACAAGGTAACTAGCATGCATCACTATATGTCAAACCCAAAGTGTCCACAAGAATTAAATGTCCCTCGCCACAAAAGTAACGAGACTAGTTTATGAATAAAAGACTTAACAAGACCCCGGCGGGCGGCGTGCTACTCCTATAGCGCTATATATGTTAAGTTCGGGCTAGCAAAGTTAATGACATAAAGCATGTATAATTCTAGCATGAACCTAAGTAAACAAGTAACATGTATAAGGATTGAGATTACAAAGCATGTTTAAGTGTGTGTTGTGAATTTGATATAATAACATGTTATAACCCGAAGTGTTTTAAAAGTAAAACGGGTCGAGTGTACTCACGGTTTTGCAAGCTTCCACTTATTGGTCCGTGAAGAGTTTGTTGGTTTGGAGGTGGAACACCGAGTCCTTCTACACTAGGAAACATAGGTGTGAGAGTATTCGGATGATTAACGGAGGATTTAGATTCAGAATTTAACGTATAACAAAAGTAAGTATACAAGAAAATAATCATCTAGACTTAGTACTCGTTCTTGACACTATAAAAACCCATATGAGTTTGAATGATTTCATGGGTTTAATACCCATTAGAATCGTTACGAGAAACTAAGTACTTAGGTGATGTAACTTAGTACCTTGACGAATAACCATTTGATTATCATCAAGGGTTCGATTTTTATATGTATTATATGTATTTTACATATTTTATATAGTTTAGTCCAACAATTATATCAAGGATTATCATATAAGTCATGCATAGAGGTAGGAGGATAACCTTCCTTTTAAAACCTCTTTCTTAGATTCACCAATGCACAAGTTGTCACAAGGACAACAAGGATGGTCGTGAATGAATAATATGTAAATGAAACATACATACTAACTAAGAGGAAATCATCAAGTGAGGTGTGGATTGTAAGTAGGATAGCCCAAGCTCTCCAAGTGATCACACTATACAAGCTCAAGTCTTGTTCAACACTTGTGGGTTAGAAACCCTTACAAAACAGAAGTTTAGAGAAGTAAAACCTTTGAATTTGTATGTAACAACCTTGTTTTTAAGCACACTAATCATAGACTTGATTAGTGGCATAAGGACATAGGCTTGTTGAAGAAAAACACAAGTTTAAAGTGTGCTTTATAAAGTTTTTATTCAAAACAGAAAGTTCTTACACTTTTAACCTCAATGTGGTGATGTTCCATCTTTGGTTTTCCATGGAAAACCTATGGAAACACTCCTAGAGGTGTCCCAAGTGTTAAGAAGCAAGAAGAAGTGAAGAAACATGGAAGAAAGGTGAGTATGCACTCACTTTTGCAACTTGATATGAATCTGTCTTGAGTCTAATTTCCAGCTATTTTAGAGTGTTTTGAGAGCAAGATTTGTGTTTGTAAAGTGTGAAATGAGTGGAGGAAGTGTGGGTTTTATAGGTGAGGTTTAGGGTTAGGAGTTGGTGAGTATTTAATGCAAGAAACACACCAAATAACACATTTTCGCCCAATGAACGAGTTGCCAAACAACAAATTGCGGATCACGGCCTCTGTGGGGCGCGAGAGGGAAGAGTGGGCCAGTCGCGGCCCGTGAACCACTAGGTTTCGTGATTTTGTTTGCTATTTTGACACTTTTGGTCCCTTGTGTCTTAACTTAGTTAGATTTTAGGGCAATTATGAATAAAGGCATAATATAAGTGTGTCTTATGAACTTTTAATACAAGAACAAGTGTGAATAAGCGTATATAAGTATACGTAAGTATCAAGGACGTACAAACATGCGTGGAAACGTATAACTTGAGTATGTATGGTAGGTATTTGTATGTTTAACACGTATTTGCACGAATCATGTAACATAAGTATAACGAATTCAAACGTATGATCATGTATGCATAAGTAAAGTATGGTTTGTATGAAATATGAATTTTATTTATGATCCAAGTCTCGGATTTTACAAGAATACAATATTTCCAAAAATAGAAACACAAGACAAGCTTTCTAATTAAGGAAAGTTACAAAACATAGGGCGTTATAATTTGGGTGCGGTGATGATTTTGGTTGTATGGGTGGTGTTGATTTGGGTTGTGGTGTGATATCAGATCGGGTTGGGTTATTGTAATTCGGCGATGGGTTATCAGATTGGGTGGATCATGGTTGTAGGTCGGTGGTTGTAGTGGGTTGTTGGTGGTGAGGAAGTTTTATGGTGTATTTATATACATATGTGAGTATTTACAAAAATCGTCCTTTATAGGTAAAAAGACTAATGTACCCTTATGTGACTTGCACGTGATGAGATTTAACGAAAAAATATAACTGGGTTAAGGCTAAAGGACAAGACGTGCAACATTTTCCCTATAAAGGGAAAAACTTGTCAAAATTCGTTGAAAAGGACACCGCCTGAAAAAGGGTATTAAGATAAAGGACAAAAGTTGTAATTTCCTATTCATTCAGACCAAATAAAATACCAAAATGACTACTTTACTCAACATTAACTAACTTTATTATAATATATATATATATATATATATAAAGTATATTGTACAATTGGCCTTAACGTACATTACGTACGCGATTTGAAATTGTACGTTATAAAAAAAAATGCATGCAAAATCGCATGTTGGTGTGGATGGGAAATCGCATGTGGGGAAGATAACATTTTCGCATGTGTGTGTATATAACATGTTCGCATGTAGTTTTTATTTTAAAATTTTCGCATGTTGTATTTATTTTTGACAAATCGCATGTTGAAGAATTAAAACGCACTTTAAAAATACAATCGCGTACGCAAAGTACGTTAAGCCATTTTGTACGTTAACTGATATCTATATATATAATAGAGTAAAGCACAATTTATGTCCTTGGGGTTTACACCCAATCTCACATATCGCTCTCATTTGAAAAAAAAACGGCCAATCAAGTCCCTCCTTACATTTTATGTTAGTCAACTGCTGGTTGACCGGGGTATGGTTGTCTTTTTTACTTAGAAATGGAAGGGCTTCGTCATTTTGTTGTCTATAAACCAATATAGCAGATTTCATCCCCCTCAAAACCCCAAATTGAACCATTCACTCCTCCCATGTTCTTCAATAATCCAACATATAGCAAAATTATCAGACTACACCTACACAACACTTTTAAGTATGAAGAAATAACAAATAGATATTTACAAATGTAAATAAAAAGCTTTGAACAGTTAACAAACTATGACATAATGAATTATCAGTTAACATATTATATTATAAGTTTTATTGTTGATCAGTTCTGTTTTAAGCATAATGGAAAACATGAATACATACCCGTGATTGCAGACAGGCCAGCAGAGAATCCAGTAAGTGATGCAGCCATCGAGTTCGACATGCTTGTCAAGGTGATCTGGTTCCTCCTTAGGGTGCAATCTAATGATGGTGATGATGAAAACCGATAAAGGGGAATCGGCTTGGGAGAGAGAGGCGAGATATGATGTTATTGAGTAATTAGGTTGTGTAACATGTTAACCTCTACATTAGTCTCCTTATATATGCACCCAAAAGGAAACCTAATTAATTAATAAGGGTAATATGGTCCATCAACAATTACCAACTAATTATTTAATAGGTTGTTATATATTTTGATCTATATTATGTAAATGATTATAATGGCTACTTGTCACGGTCCCCGTCCCGGTGTGACCCGGTCCAGGAGCCGCGGGACAGAAACCCGTGGTATTTATTATTTGATTTGACAGCGGAAGTTTAACAGGATCTTTTGAAACTTGAAAATGCCCAATTATTTTATTTCATGAATTGGGACAAACCCCATAATTTACAGTAAAGGAAATTTCATGAGAAAATCCCTTGTTTTACCAAAACATGTTTATTTATTTTTACTGAGCCACCACTTCAAGCTTGTTAGTGCTCCGTAGCACGTTTTCCTTGATTCACAGTAAGTCACCTGAAACATGTTTTAAAATATTTTATCAGCGGGGAAATACTGGCGAGTCACTCAATTTTGATAAAACGACACACAGCTATGAATTACAGCATAAGAGCGATTACAATGGCTACTATCTTATTTTTATCTGGCGCCGTGTCACACCCTGGTGACGATGGTCATACCACTATTGGGTCCTTTCACCCAAGTAGTGATGATTATCACTGTTAGGTTGGTGAACCTAACCGTGAGAAATTAGTAATGTGCACAATACCCCACTTGCCAGTGATTCAAGATAACCAAGACTTAATCCCTGTAATTATAACTCTTAAAAATAATTTGAGTATTGTAAAACATTGTTGATAAAAAGATAATGACTCACATTGCAAGTTTAGACGGGCAGAGTTTAGCCTACTGATTTAGCCTTGTAACCTAGTTTAGATAACAATGCACACGAAACTAGGTCAGTAACTTAATACAACATTTACGATATGCTCACAAAATCAGAACCCTCATGCCGAATGACAAAGTATAGCCCAATTACGGGCGGCACTTAAACATCCATCGGATCGGTTTCAATCGATCGGACATTATATCGTAGCAGTGATCGAGTTAATACCCTGTATCGTAGCAGCGTTTTCCTACTTTAAACTTGATTTTCAAACAGAATAAGTGTGATTTTGAAAGTTTTCTCGAGCACAGACGATCAGGCCATGTACAGGCAATTTATAGCAGAAAAATAGGTTTTACGCGGCCCGCGTAAACCCTCACAAGACTTTTACGCGGCCCGCGAGGGCCCTTAGTCTATGTGTAGGGCTTGTGTGTCACGAGTAGGGTTGCCACGTGTGCGACACGTGGCCTGGAACGCTTATTCGGTCAACTTTACTTTGACGTGGCCCGCGTAAGCCTTAGCTTACGTTTTACGCGGCCCGCCTGAAACTTAAAATTATTGTTTTCTTGGTTTTTCATGCACATTAGGGTTTCAGGGGTCCGGGTTTTCACTTACGGTTCGTTTATGGACAATCTTGCAGGTCCTTACATCCTCCCCACCTTATTTAAAATCTCGTCCACGAGATTTACTGAAAGAAATGAGGATATTTTCGCTTCATCTCCGATTCCAGCTCCCAGGTGTATTCGGGTCCTCTTTTTGAATTCCACTTGACTTTAACCAGTACCAATCTTTTGTGTTTGAGAAACTTAATCTTTCTGTCTTCTATTTGAAGCGGTTTCTCCACGAACTTCAACTTTTCATTCACCTGTATGCCTTGAAGAGGGACTACTAGCGATTCGTCCGATAGACATTTCTTGAGGTTAGATACATGAAATACATCATGTACTCCTGCTAGCTCCTCTGGTAGTTGTAGGCGATAGGCGACTGATCCTATTTTCTGGATTAATGGGAATGGTCCTATGTACCTTGGACTTAGCTTTTCTTTCTTACCGAACCGAACTACTCCTTTCCAAGGAGAAACTTTCAAGAGTACACTGTCTCCAACTTGAAATTCTAGTGGCTTGCGTCGATTGTCTGCATAACTCTTCTGGCGATCTCGAGCCGTCTTCAGTCTTTCCTTGATTTGAGTAATCTTGTCGGTGGTTTCTTGTACGATTTTAGGACCTGATAATTGGCTTTCTCCTATTTCTGGCCAGCAAACTGGAGTTCTATACTTTCGTCCATACAGTGCTTCGAACGGGGCAGCTTCAATGCTTGAATGATAACTATTCTTATAGGAGAATTAAATTAAAGGTAAATGGTTGTCCCAGTTTCCCCCAAAATCTATAACACACGCTCTAAGCATGTCTTCCAGGGTTTGGATCGTCCTTTCACTTTGTCCGTCTGTCTGGGGATGGTAGGTTGTACTTAAATTTAGTCGAGTCCCCATTGCTTCTTGAAAACTTGTCCAAAAATGTGAAGTGAAACGACTATCCCTATCCGATACAATGGAGAGTGGGACTCCTTGTAAGGATACTATCTCGTCTACATACAATTTTGCTAATCTTTCCATGCTAAAGGTTTCATTCATAGGTAGAAAATGAGCTGATTTGGTTAATCGATCCACAATTACCCAAATCGCGTCATTACCCTTTCTGGTTTTGGGTAACTTAGTAACAAAGTCCATGGTTATTAGTTCCCATTTCCATACATGCATTTCTAATTGTTGTAGTAGGCTTGAGGGTTTCTGGTGTTCCGCCTTAACTTGTGAACAAGTAAGACACTTAGAAACATATCTGGCTATGTCCTTTTTCATTCCTATCCACCAGAAGTTATTCCTTAAATATTGGTACATCTTATTATTACCAGGATGCATGGTATACCTAGATTTATGGGCTTCCTCTAAAATCTTATTTCTTAACTCTCCCTGCTTAGGTACCCAAATCCTTTTCTTATGGAATCTCCAAATTCCATCATTTCCTTGCTCTAATTCTTTTATTCTTCCTTTCATTCCTTCAGCATTATCCTCGAGTGCTGTTTCTTGAATGTTTTTCAGTTGTTCCATTAAATCTAACTGTAGATTTAATCTAAGAACACGAACTAGCTTTTGCTTTTCATGATACTTACGACTTAGGGCATCCGCGACTACATTTGCTTTTCCTTCGTGATATTGAATATCACAGTCGTAGTCACTTAGAATTTTCATCCATCTTCTTTGCCTCATGTTCAATTCTTTTTGCCCAAATATGTACTTTAAGCTTTTATGGTCTGTATAAATGATAAACTTACTTCCATACAGATAGTGTCTCCAAATCTTAAGGGCAAAAATTATTGCTCCTAATTCTAAGTCGTGAGTCGTATAATTCTCTTCGTGCTTCTTCAATTGTCTTGATGCATACGCGATTATCTTTTTGCGTTGCATTAACACACATCCTAATCCTAGCTTAGAAGCATCACAATAAACTTCAAAATCTTCTGTCCCTTCTGGTAAGGCAAGAATTGGGGCATTTGTTAATCTTTGTTTTAAAATCTTAAAAGCCTCTTCTTGTCTAGATCCCCATTCAAACTTTACTGCTTTACAGGTTAGCTTAGTTAATGGCACAACTATTTTGGAAAAATCCTTAATAAATCGTCTATAGTATCCGGCTAACCCTAGAAAACTTCTAACTTCCATAGCTGATTCCGGGACCTTCCATTTGGTGATCGCTTCTATTTTGGAGGGATCTACATGAATACCTTCGTGATTCACCATGTGTCCTAAAAATTGTACCTCCTGTAGCCAGAATTCACACTTCGAGAATTTGGAGTAAAGCTTTTCCTTTCTTAACAAGGTTAAGAGTGCATGTAATTGCTTGCAATGCTCGCCCTGACTTTTGGAATAAATGAGTATATCGTCGATAAAGACAATTACAAATTTATCCAAATACGGTTTACAGATCCTATTCATCATGTCCATAAATGCTGCAGGAGCATTTGTTAGTCCAAAGGGCATGACTGTAAACTCGTAATGACCATACCTAGTTCTGAAAGCAGTTTTAGGTATGTCTTCCTCTTGTACTTTCAACTGATGATATCCGGAGCGTAAATCTATCTTAGAAAAGTATCTAGCTCCTTGAAGTTGATCGAAAAGATCATCAATCCTAGGTAATGGGTATCGATTCTTAATCGTAACTTTGTTCAATTCCCTGTAATCGATACACATTCGCATCGAACCATCTTTCTTTTTCACGAATAATACTGGTGCTCCCCAAGGGGATGAACTAGGTTGTATGAATCCTTACTTAATAGTTCATCTAACTGCTTTTTCAATTCTAACATTTCGGTGGGTGCTAACCGATAAGGTGCCTTAGCTATCGGTGTAATTCCAGGAATTAGATGAATTCTAAATTCTACTTCCCTATCGGGTGGTAATCCAGGTAGTTCTTCTGGAAATACATCCGGGTATTCTGATACTACTGGAATTTCCTTGAGTTCCTTACCTTTAGTGTTAATGATTGCCGAAATCATATACACTATTCCTTGTTTTCTTGAATAACTAGCCACTTTCATTACTGAAATGAATTTCATTGGCTTACGTGGCTTATCTCCTGTAATCACCACTACTTCTCTTGTGGGTGTATGTACTTCTATGGAATTTTTATCACAGAGAATTCGAGCATGGTTGGCTACTAACCAATCCATTCCTAACACTACATCGAATCCGGCTAAATTCATAGGTAACAGGTTTGCAGAAAATTTATGGCCTAAGAGTTCTATCTTTCCTTCTTGCAAAACCTTATCTATGTGAACAGAATTACCATCTGCGGTTTCTACCATAAAAATTTGTCTAAGGGGCTGTTTGGTAGCCTCTTAATGACCATTCAGATGCTACCTCTTAATGGTTTAAAACATCTGAATGAATAAGAGGTAACCTCAAGTCTGAATGGTTAAGAGGTAACATCTGAATGGTAAATCATCACATGTCACATTCTTCTACATTCTCATTGGTAAAATTCTTAATGGTTCTATTAAGAGGTAGCCTCTTAATGACCATTCAGAGGCTACCAAACAGCCCCTAAGGTTGGTTAAGGGTAGTTTAAGAGCTTGGCAAAATGAAGTATTTATAAAACTTTGGTTTGCACCAGAGTCAAACAATACTTTTGCATAAACGTCGTGAACTAGGAACGTACCAGCTATCACATCTAGGATGAGTTCTGCTTCCTGGGTAGTCAACTGGAAGGCTCTTACGTTTTTCTTGGTAGTTCCTTCTGCAGGTTTGGCTTTATTGTCAGCTGGTTTGATCAGTTTAGGACAGTCTGGTCTAAAATGTCCAGCTTCTCCACAGTTGAAGCAGATTGTTGATTTCTTCCTCCTGCAATCTTCTTCTTGATGCCCCGGAATTTTGCAGAAATTGCAATACCCTTTGCATCTTCCAAAATGCTTTCTTTTACAAGTACTGCAAAATGGAGCAGTGGAAGATTGCCCGGTTCCCTTTTTCTTGAAATTACTACTATTACCCACACGGAATCCTTGGGTAATCTTTTGGGCCACTTCCTTCTTCCTGTTTTCTTCCCTTGTGCGTACCAGCCCGTCCGTTAAGGTGTTGGCTAATTCTACTGCATCGTCAATTGTGCGGGGTCTCGCAGCTTTAACAATATCACGGATTTCACCAATCAAACCCCAAATATAGCGGGAAATAAGTACCGGTTCTGGCGAAGCCAGGGTTGGTACAACTCTAGCATACTCAAAGAATGTCGAAGTATACCCTCGACATTCTACATCCACCATCCGGTGGTTCAGGAACTTATTTGTCATTTGTTCCTTTTCATATTCGGGACAGAATTTTCTTTCCACTAGACTCTTAAATTCTTCCCAATTCATGGCATATACCACATCACTTCCCTTGGCTTATAGCACGGTGATCCACCATTCTAACGCTCATTCTTTAAAAAGATGCGACGCGTACATAACCTTGTCTTCCTCGGTACATTTACTTATTTTAGTTACTGCTTCGGTTTTCTCTAACCAACGCAGTGCGGCAGTCGCCCCTTCGTTGACTGCAAATTCAACCGGTTTACAGGCAAGAAATTCCTTGTAAGTGCAACCAAGCGTTGCAGCTTTCATCCTCTTAAGAAATGGGGCTTGCATCACATCATCGTTATTATTGTTGCCGCCTCCATTTATGTAACATCCCAAAACATGATTTTTAAAATTCGTTAGAATGGTACCATGTTTAATTAAATAAATATAATAACTAAGTTACTAAACTTGGTTAAATGTCTAAGAAAACAATCAAGGAAAGGAATTTACTTACAATTGTGATCAAGTAATAACTAGAGGGGCCAAGATTGTCAAAAAGGGGAAAGTTTATGTTTTAATTAAAATAAAAATAAAAACCCCCAAATACCCATGTCACGGCCCCCGACCCGGTTTGACCCGTTCCAGGAGCCGCGGGACAGAAATTCCCGTGGTATTTATTTAATTGAGTTTAACAGCGGAAGTTTATTTATCAGGATCGTTTAAAGCTAAAATTTTCCCAATTTATTTTATTTCACAATTCGGGATAAAACCCCGATAATTTACAATATTAAGATTTTACTACGAAATCATTATATTACAAAACTTATTTCTTTATTTTATAATGAGCCACTTTCTCAAGCTTGAAATGCTTCTCAGCACTTTCCCTGAATTACAACAGATCACCTGAAACATGTTTGAAAAAGGTTTTGTCAGCGGAAAAATACTGAGTGAATCATTCTATTTACTAAAATGACACATTTGTTATAATTTACAGTATTAAGGAAGATTACAATGTTTCTGATATCAAACCAATTACCCACAGTACTTTGTCACTCGACCCATTGGCCCTTCCGTCCAATAGTGTCTGTGACTATGGTCATATCATCCATTGGCTGCCCCAATGGTGAAGATTATCAAGTAATGTATACAAAACCCCACATACCGGCTGTAATATGGTGATTACATAAACTTAATCCCTGTAATTATAACTTTGAAATAAATAGGGTTTTGTAAAGAAATTTGATAAAAAGAGAATGACTCACATTGCTGATTTAATACGGACAGAGTCTAGTCTATGAATTAGCCTGGTTAACCTAATTTAGATAACAATGCACACAAAACTGGGTTAGTAATCAATACAGCATTTACGATAACTCACGAGATCAACCATCACAACGAGTGACAAAGTGCTATGCTTAACATCTGTCGAATTAACGACTAATGACAAAGCATCACCCTAATGTGGGCAGCACTTAAACACCCGTTGAGTACATTGATCGATCGGAAAATGAATCGTAGCAGCGATCGTGCTAGTACCCTGTTTTGCGGCAGAATTTCGAGACCCGGGGGTGTAATTTAGAGTATTCAGTTTGTATCTCAGTGTATAGTGCGAATTCTTTCGACGTTGTAAGTCCAGAATTCAAGTGCCAATGTCCTCTATTTATAGCTAAATTTTCGTCAACCTTGCGCACCGCAACACTCCCAACCTTACGGTGCGTAAGGGTCCTTGCGCACCGCAAGGCCCGTATTGCTACGGTGCGTAAGGCATAAAACTAGCCTATAGGGTAGCCACGATTGGGACTAGCTCAGCTGACTCTACAATTTAAAATTTCAGTTATGTGACAACGTTTAAAGTGGATAATCGTCCACTAGGGTTTATCCCCCCCCCCCCTTAGTTTTAGGGGCCCTTAATTCTGATTCCGATTATTCTGAAAATTTTAGGGTTTGTGCGGAATCACTTGGGTGTCTCAATTAGGGTTTCCTAATGATCAATTAAAGTAATAATTAGGACTTTTTAGTGAGAGTTGTTACATTCTCCCTACCTTAATAAAAATCTCGTCCTCGAGATTTACTGGAATAAATGTGGATATTTTCGCTTCATTTCTGATTCCAGCTCCCAAGTGTATTCAGCTCCTCTCTTTGAATCCCACTTTACTTTAACTAGCACTAGGCGTTTGTGCTTGAGAAACTTCACTTTTCTGTCTTCTATCTGAAGAGGTTTCTCCACAAATTTTAACTTTTCGTTTACTTCTATGTCTTGAAGAGGTACTACCAGAGATTCGTCTACTAGACATTTCTTGAGATTGGATACATGAAATACATTATGTACTCCAGCTAATTCTTCTGGTAGTTGTAAACGATAAGCAACTGGTCCTATACGTTGGATCACTGGAAATGGTCCTACGTATCTGGGACTTAGCTTTCCTTTCTTACCGAATCTCACAACTCCTTTCCAAGGAGAAACTTTCAACAGTACTCTGTCTCCAACTTGGAATTCTAACGGCTTGCATCTATTGTCTGCATAACTCTTCTGGCGATCTCAAGCCGTCTTCAGTCTTTCTTTAATTTGAGTAATCTTGTCAGTCGTCTCTTGCACAATCTCCGGACCTGATAATTGACTTTCTCCTATTTCTGCCCAACAAATTGGAGTTCTGCATTTTCTTCCATACAATGCTTCAAATAGAGCAGTTTCGATACTTGAATGATAACTATTATTATAGGAGAATTCAATCAATGGTAAGTGATCGTCCCAATTTCCACCAAAATCTAGCACACATGCTCGGAGCATGTCTTCTAGAGTTTGGATCGTCCTTTCACTTTGCCCGTCTGTGTGTGGATGATATGCAGTACTTAAGTTTAGTCGAGTTCCCATTGCTTCTTGAAAACTTTTCCAAAAATGGGAAGTGAATCGACTATCCCTATCTGATACAATGGAGAGTGGAACTCCATGTAGAGATACGATTTCATCTACATATAACTTTTCCAATCTTTCCATGCTAAAGGTTTCTTTCATAGGTAGAAAGTGAGCAGATTTGGTTAATCGATCCACAATTACCCAAATCGCATCATTACCTTTTCTGGTTTTGGGTAACTTAGTAACAAAATCCATTGTTATAAGCTCCCATTTCCATACAGGCATCTCTAGCTGTTGTAATAGACCCGAAGGTTTCTGATGTTCTGCCTTAACTTGTGAACAAGTAAGACATTTAGAAACATATCGTGCTATATCCTTTTTCATTCCTATCCACCAGAAGTTCTTTCTTAAATCTTGGTACATCTTATTGTTTCCTGGGTGCATAGTATACCTAGATTTATGGGCTTCCTCTAGGATCTTATTTCTTAATTCTCCATGCTTCGGTACCCAAATTCTTCTTTTGTGGAATCTCCAAATTCCATCAGCTCCTTGCTCTAATTCTTTAATTAGTCCTTTCATTCCTTCAGCAACGTCTTCTATTGCTGTCTTTTGAACATATTTTAATTGCTCCATTAAATCTACTTGTAAATTTAATCTGAGAGCACGAACTCGTCGTTGTTTTTCATGATACTTACGACTTAAAGCATCTGCAACTACATTTGCTTTTCCTTCATGATATTGAATATCACAGTCGTAGTCGCTTAATATTTCCATCCATCTCCTTTGACTCATGTTTAACTCTTTTTGCCCAAATATATATCTTAAACTCTTATGATCTGTGTAGATAGTAAACTTACTTCCGTACAGATAATGTCTCCAAATCTTAAGGGCAAAAATTACGGCTCCTAATTCTAAATCATGAGTCGTATAGTTTTCTTCGTGCTTTTTCAATTGCCTTGATGCGTACGCAATTACCTTCTTGTGTTGCATAAGCACACATCCAAATCCTAATTTTGAAGCATCACAATATACTTCAAAATCTTCAGTTCCTTCTGGTAAGGCTAAGATTGGTGCATGGGTTAGTTTCTGTTTCAAGATTCTAAAAGCTTCTTCTTGTTTGGGTCCCCATTCAAACTTAGTGGCTTTACAGGTTAGCTTAGTTAATGGTACAGCTATTTTGGAAAAATCCTTAATAAACCGTCTATAATATCCAGCTAATCCTATAAAACTTCTAATTTCCATTGCAGATTGTGGAACCTTCCAATTGGTAATTGCTTCTATCTTAGCAGGATCTACATGAATACCTTCGTGGTTCACCATGTGTCCTAAGAATTGCACTTCCTTTAGCCAAAATTCACATTTCGAGAATTTGGCGTACGGCTTTTCTTTTCTTAACAAAGTTAAGAGTGCATGCAAGTGCTGACAATGTTCGTCCAGACTTTTGGAATAAATAAGTATATCGTCTATGAAGACAATTACAAATTTATCCAAGTACGGTTTACAGATCCTATTCATCATGTCCATGAATGCTGCAGGTGCATTCGTTAACCCGAAGGGCATGACTGTAAACTCGTAATGACCATACCTAGTTCTGAAAGCAGTCTTAGGTATGTCTTCTTCTTGTACCTTCAATTGATGATATCCAGAGCGTAAATCTATCTTAGAAAAATATCTAGCTCCTTGAAGTTGATAAAAAAGATCATCAATCCTAGGTAATGGGTATCGATTCTTAATTGTAACCTTATTCAATTCTCTATAATCAATACACATTCTCATCGAACCATCCTTTTTCTTAACAAATAACACTGGCGCTCCCCACGGGGATGAGCTAGGTTGTATGAATCCTTTACTTAATAATTCATCTAATTGTTTCTTTAGTTCTAACATTTCAGTAGGAGCTAACCGATAAGGTGCCTTGGCTATCGGTGTAGTTCCAGGTATTAGATGAATCCTAAATTCTACTTCCCTATCTGGTGGTAATCCAGGTAACTCTTCTGGGAATACATCTGGGTATTCTGAGACTACAGGAATTTCCTTGAGTTCTTTTCCCTTAGTACTAATGATTACTGAAATCATATATACTACTCCTTGCTTTCGTTCATAACTAGCAACTTTCATTACTGATATGAACTTCATGGTTTTACGTGGTTTATCTCCTGTAATCATGATTACTTTTCCAGTAGGTGCTTGAATTTCTATGGAATTCTGATCACAAAGAATTCGAGCATGGTTGGCTATTAACCAATCCATTCCTAATACAACATCGAATTCAGCTAATTTCATAGGTAATAAGTTTGCAGAAAATTTATGACCTGAAAGTTCTATTTCTACTTTTTGCAAAACCTGATCTATTTTAACTGAATTTCCATCTGCGGTTTCGACTGTAAAAATCTGCCTAATGTTGGTTAAAGGTAACTTAAGAGCTTGGCAAAATAAAGTATTTATAAAACTTTGGTTTGCACCAGAGTCAAATAATACTTTTGCGTACACGTTGTGAACTAAGAACGTACCAGCTATTACATCTGGGATGAGTTCAGCTTCTTGAGTGGTTAGCTGGACTGCTCTGACATTCTTCTTAGTAGCTCCTTCATTTGCCTTAGGTTTGTTGTCTACTGGTTTAACCAATTTAGGACATTCTGTTTTATAATGCCCTGCTTCTCCACAGTTAAAACAAATTACGGTTTTCTTTCTGCAGTTTTCTTCACGGTGTCCTATACCCTTGCAAAGATTGCAGGTTACATTACATTTTCCGTAATGCTTCCTTTTGCAATTTCTACAGAAAGGTGGATTTGAATATTGCCCTGTTCCTCTTTTCTTGAAATTTTTACTATTACCCGCCCGAAATCCTTGGGTAATTTTCTGAGCCAGTTCCTTTTTCCTATCTTCATCTCTTGTGCGCACCAGTTCATCGATTAGAGTATTAGCTAATTCTACCGCATCATCAATAGTGCGAGGTCTCGCAGCTTTAACGATATTGCGGATTTCGCTAATTAATCTCCAAATGTAGTGAGAAATGAGTACCGGTTCTGGCGAAGCCAGTGTTGGTACCACTCTAGCATATTCAAAGAATGTCGAGGTATAACCGCGACAATCTACACCCATCATCCGATGATTAAGAAACTTATTCGTCATCTGTTCCTTTTCATACTCGGGACAAAATTTTCTTTCCACAAAACCCTTAAATTCTTCCCAAGTCATAGCATAAACTATTACTCTTCCTTTTGATTGTAACACAGTGTTCCACCATTCGAGTGCTCCTTCTTTGAAGAGATTTGATGCGTACATGACCTGATTATCTTTAGCACATTTACTTATTGCAATGACTGCTTCGGTTTTCTCTAACCAACGCAGTGATGCAGTTGCTCCTTCATTGCCTGCAAATTCAGTGGGTTTACAAGCAAGGAATTCTTTGAAAGTGCAACCAGGCGTTGCAGTTTTCATTTTCTTGGGTAATGGAGCTTGTCGTGGTTCATGATTAACATGATCGTTGCTTCTGTTTACACTATTACTGAAGTTATCTTCAGTATTAAGTTTACTAGGAACGATTTGTTGCGGTTCTACTGGATTCTTTACAGCAGCAACGATTGCAGGAATAGCATTGGTTATCCCTTGAGCAACAATATTTTCAATATCTTGTCTAGTCATATATTGATCTCCTGAATGTTGCTCAGACTGATTAACTTCATTTATAGGTTCATTACCACTGTTTGCCATCTGGTAATATATATAAATTTTATTAGTATCTGCTAGATAACATTTATATATAAACAATCAAATAATTTTTCAACACACGTATAGGCAAAACTATAGATTTCTCGATTACATTTTATATATTGGATAGTATGCATCATTACACACCAATATCTTACAGAGTTTTATTCGTAGTTATTTTACAGACTGATTTTACTATTACTTTTACTATTACACAACCACAGTTTTACCATCCTACTATCTCTAGTCACTTGTCGTCCTAAAAACGAAGCTCCCTTTCATCATATTTCCAGGCAATTTGTCCCCCTATTTCCCTGATTCTATTTCCCGCATCCATCAACTCTTCACCAAAATGGCGAAGTTCAGCCATATTTTCGTTACTCATTGGTGGATTAGGTAGGGGTTCCGGATCGACTTGTGGAAAAAAAAGGAATAAGGATCGTTGACAATATTTTGAAATTGCCAATCATTGGTCCACCATTCGTCCATTTCTAAAGGTTGGGAGTGAACTATTGGGTCTGGGATTGCTGGTTCCCAATTCATAGGGAGTTGGTTTTCTACAGGATAGGTAAAAATATTAGTATTGACAGGCTGAATAGTTTCACAGCTTGCCAATAGAAAATCTATCTCATCTTGAAAGGTCCTTCCCTGGTTTTGATTGGAGCTCTCTCCGATTTCTATTTGGGTTGGTCTAGAGCCTTGCCCAACTTCCATTACTATTTCTTTAGTACCTTCCTCCATCTGCATTCCTATCTCCTTAACCTCTTCCTTGTCTTCAGTTTCCATTTCCCGTTGTTTAGAACTTTCTCCGGTTATAATTTCTTTTCCCTTTTTCAAAGGATTGTTTATTTTGGGAAGTTTTGTAGCTGGCTTTTTCCTACGTATACGACTCCCCCAAACGTATTTCCTTCTTTTCTTGGGTTTTGGCTTTTTCAAGGGTGGAGCATTGAATTCTACAGGTTGTTCTATATCAGGAAAGTATCCAGTAAATTCTTTGGAAACTTCGATATTCACCGGGTAAAGATTAAGGTTCTGAAAAGCTTCAGATATCCCACTCATGCTGATGTAGCATATATGCAAAATGCATAAAATACTAAGTTAAAATTCATAAATAACCTTTTAATTTATTACATACTGTGTACTAATTTATTACAAAGATAACTGGAAAACACACTTAGGGTTTGAAATTTTATTTATTGCACAGGGTTTCTAGATTGTAAGGGTAAGGTGCTAAAACTTTAAAATATTTAAAGATTTATATTTTCTGCTACTGTGGCTAGCATATATAAATTTGCCCATTTCTCATCTAGCTTATCTTCCCAAGGTGATTTATTGATTAATTCCTGAGTTTCCCGTTTAATCTTCTTTTCTCGGATTTTCTCTTTACTTTTCTTAATAATCATCTCCCTCTTTCTAGGAGAAAGTGATTCCTCGTATTGTGCCTTTCGCACAAATATTCCTTCTTCAGAAATTTCAGCCTGATTCGAGGATTTGGTTCGGGATGAACTTCCCTTCTCATTGAATGATCTATCTAATTTAAGATAGATACTTGCCAGCTTTTGTTTACCCATACTGTAACTAACAAATAGTCAGTTAATAAAACACATAATCACAGAATAGTAATCAGGAAAAAATTAAGTATTTCTAAATACTTAATTAGCTTAACTCAGTGGCTCTGATACCACCTTTTTCTGTCACGGCCCCCGACCCGGTTTGACCCGTTCCAGGAGCCGCGGGACAGAAATTCCCGTGGTATTTATTTAATTGAGTTTAACAGCGGAAGTTTATTTATCAGGATCGTTTAAAGCTAAAATTTTCCCAATTTATTTTATTTCACAATTCGGGATAAAACCCCGATAATTTACAATATTAAGATTTTACTACGAAATCATTATATTACAAAACTTATTTCTTTATTTTATAATGAGCCACTTTCTCAAGCTTGAAATGCTTCTCAGCACTTTCCCTGAATTACAACAGATCACCTGAAACATGTTTGAAAAAGGTTTTGTCAGCGGAAAAATACTGAGTGAATCATTCTATTTACTAAAATGACACATTTGTTATAATTTACAGTATTAAGGAAGATTACAATGTTTCTGATATCAAACCAATTACCCACAGTACTTTGTCACTCGACCCATTGGCCCTTCC
>JARYGA010025806.1:0-101711 GCA_030545235.1 Helianthus tuberosus
ATTGCTTTGAACAGAATGAATGAAATGCAAGAAGAGTATGAGAGCGCTGTCATCAGTAAGAGATGGGATAAGAAGAGAGAGTGCTATTTCAACAGAGAAGGTGAACCTGTTGTTCCGAAGAAAGACATAATTTTTGAAGATGTTCTTCTCATAATTCCTCGATCTGCCGAATACTATAGAAATGCATTAAAAGATGACACATATGCAAAAAGGCATGAAAAGGAAATAAGATATGTCATGACATCGTGTTTAAGAAAGAGGGATGAAGAGAGAATGAAGAAGAATGTTGAGAATATGGTTGAAGAGTTGAAGAAAGTTGTTGAGGAAGATGTGAAGATTGATAAAGAAGTGAAAGAAGATGTTGTGGTGAATGTAGAAGTTGTGAAAGAAGCTGTTACTGAAGAACAGCAGGTTGGAGAAGATGTGAAGAAAGCAGAAGAAGTGAAGAATAAGAGGTTAGTTGTTGGTGATGATGCTGGAAAGCAGAAAGATGCTGATCAGACAGATGCAGCAGAGAACACCGAGGTGCCAATCACTGAGGTAAATTCTGATTCTGAAACTCAAATCAAAATCGTTGAACAGTGCAAGAAATGCATGGAAACGTGTAGTGCTTGTACTGAAAAAGACAAACAACTCAAAATAAAAAATATTGAATTCAATAAAATTGAAGAAGTTTTCAAAAATAAATGCAAAGAAATGTTAGAAAACGAAAAAGTTTTGAAAGAAAATGATGAAAATCTTTTGGAACAATGTATAAAGTTCAAAAAAGAAAATGAAATTTTAAAAGAAAATGTTTTGAAAAAGACAGAAGAATGTGATAAAAAAGAAATTGTTTGTCAAGAAATGAAGAAAGAATATGATTCAACAAAATTGGCATATCACATTACAAAAGAATCATATGAAAAAGTGAAAGATGAAATGAAATTTGCTCAATCAAGAATGAATTATTATTCTGAAACAACTAAAGAGCTTAAGCGAATGTATGAAATAAAACAAGGTGTTGTTAATTCCTATATTGAGGATGTTGCTAAGCTAAAGCGTCAGATTGCTGATTTAGAATAGGATAACAACAAGTTAAAAAGTTATCACGTGTCATCATATGTGCTTGAAAGAATTTTCAACATAAAACCGGATGGAAAAGATTCTGAGCAAAACAAGAAAGGCATTGGCTAA
This sequence comes from Helianthus tuberosus, assembly GCA_030545235.1. NCBI lineage: Eukaryota > Viridiplantae > Streptophyta > Magnoliopsida > Asterales > Asteraceae > Helianthus > Helianthus tuberosus. The sequence continues at coordinate 1,174 of JARYGA010025806.1, forward strand.
GAGTTTCATCAAGTTCCACCACAGGAAAAGTTTGCATTTTATGATGATGAAAAGGTCGAAAAAGCTTTCAACATGGTAGATCAATTGCCAGATAATATTGACGTAACCTATTCCAAATCTGATGATTTTAGTGATTCAGAGGTGGTAGGTAAGGTCGTTGAAAGTGTGTTGAAAGAAGAGTCAGTTGATACAGGTAAATTTGAATCACAGGATGAAAATGAAGGTAATTTTCATGATGGATATCTGAAAAATTCCGAGAAAAAATTGAACGAAGATTCAAAAAGGATTGGTTTATACCATGATTGGATCGGATAAATTATTCTTAGATATTGTATTCCCGATTCAGAATGTGATTTCAGAAAAGGTTGATAAAGTTTTCAAAATGGTTGAGATAGAAAAATCTGAAATTTCAAAGTTTGCTGGAAAAGGTCACAAAACTTTTTATAACAAACCTGGTTACAAGAAGAAAAACATGAAGGCTGGGTTGGGTTATAAAAAGAAACAAAATCAAAATAAAAATGAATCGTCAAATTTTTAGACAAAGATGAATTTTGTTCATGGAACAAGTTCAGAAGAAGAGAAAGAACTCCAATTTAGGCGTCAGTCTAATGAAGAGTTTTATGCTCAAAAGAAAAAGCGACAACCACAGGTCAAAGATGTTTAAAAAAGAACATGTTTTAAGTGTGATCAAATTGGACATCTTGCACGAAAGTGTTCAAATCTGAAACCTGTGGATGTTGATAAAAAGAAGTCTGAAAATGTTGAGAAACAAAAATCTGAGGATGTGAAACACAGGTCAACCAGATTTGATTCAAAACAAACTTGGAGGTATAACACAAACAAGTTTGCTTCGAACCAAACTTGGAAGTCAAACTTGAATAGATTTGATTCAAGACAGACCTGGAATTCTCATACACCCAGAGTCAGAACAACTCAAAGTTGGAAAACAACTGTCGATATGACAAAATCTCAAGAGTTTTGGAAACCTAAAAGTGTTGTTCAAAATGAAAATGTTCAAAAAGATTCAATTTTTTACAAAAGAGGTACTCCAAAAGGTCAAACATGGAATGTTAAGAAACAAGTGACTTCGGTAAAAGATGAAAAAGTTGAAGTCAAAGTTGAAAAAGTCTTTGATGACAAAGATTCTCCAAAACTGCATAATACATATTGTGTTGAAATGCCTAAGGTCAAGCAGACCTGGGCTAAATTGTTCAAGTGATTAAGTAGTTTGAATGTGCAGGTGCTTAACAAAACTAAAGATTGTGAGATTGGAAGTTGGAGCAGCCTGGCACAACAGGAGGAGAAGGCTGCTGAACCCTGGTTTGGTTGAAACAGGGAGTTTGTTTGTTTTCTGTATATAAATAAACAATATTTCAAAAACCCTAAAAATTGAAAATTTTGAAAAATAAAAAAAATGTTTTTAAATTTGTCAAAAATTCAAAAATTACAAAAATATGTTGATTGAATACGCCGAAACCCTCACGGCTGAACAAACATGATTACTTTCACAAGATTGAAAAAATGGTTTTTCAAACTGTAAAATATCAATGTGTTGTAAATCATGAGGGTAATTGATGCTTCATATGTTAGTTTTTTCTGCAAAACAGAGCATGAAAAGCAGAAAATGGATGGCGAGATAAAGCTATCAGTGTTGGTTGTCAAATTTTCTTTAAATGATTTTTCATTTTAGGGGGAGTATTGTTGTTAGAAAACACAAAAACATTTGAAAATTTGAAAAATGTCAAAAACATGATAAAATGAAAAAGAGTTTTTGTGTATAAAGAGGAAATGATAGTACATCAGTAGACAGTTACAGTATGCTAAAGAAATGTAATGATTTTATAGCGTTAAACAGTCTCACTGATGATATGCCGATAGGTTTTTATACATTTAGTAAACTTTTTCGGGATATAAACCTAAATTCAAACTTGCTTATTTCGTGGGGAACACTACTTGGATATATAGGTAACCCCTGAAATCTCGTTTGAAGGACCTCTCTTTCTGAAATACTAGGTCTTTATACTCAGTGATATCTGGGTATTATCCCGGGACTTCTGATTTTGCGGAAGCAATGGCCTAGTCCCCGTATAATACTTTCTGCATGCTTGAAATATAGCAAACGCCCTCAGTACAAAAAATGACGAAACATTGAAAAATGCTAATCATGTGTTGTTGAAGAAAAGATCCTCTAAAGGGGACACACCAAAAGTCGAAGCCGTCATCTCTCTGCTGAACGGAAGTTCTGACCTGAGCTCTCACGGTTCTTCGCAATTTAACCCCTTACAGATATCATCTAGGTATACTCACCTGTAAGACTGAATGTTGGGATCTGGATACGAGAGTATATTCAAGAGGTGGGACACATGAATGAGTTTAAGTTCTTAAAACACCTAATTCGTATCCTGAATCAGTTGAAATTTGTGTGAAAATTTAAGTGGATCAGTATATCGACAATCTAAGTGAATTGTTTAATTTTTAATGTGTAACTAAGCTCAATGGTACTTGTGACTTGTCAAAAACTGATATGATCCTCTAACGCAAACTCAAACAAAAATATTGTTTGTAAATATTTCTTTACTGTTTTATATTTCAGAAAATACAAAAAGATTGTTGATTTTGCTTTATTTTCGACAACTGATGTCTGAGATGCTGAATGTCAAAATCTAAGTAAGCTGATTGTGTTTCTGAAAATAAAATAAGTTCATTAATTTGAAACTTGATTTTTTTTTAACAAAAATCAAAAACAGTTTGTGATATCTCCAAGGTCATTAGTTTGGACTTGGATGATTAACTGTGAGGGATTTGGATGTTTATATTGTTAAAATCTATGAAATAGAGCCAGTTTACGATTCTGTTCGCTGAAACTGCCAAATCATGAAATTTGTAAAAAAAAATGTTTGTTTAGAATGTTTAAGAGAGCCAGGTTACAATTCCTAGATAACTGAAGTTTATAATGTTGTTACTTATGAATGTTTGAGTAATTGCAGGTAAGATTCAAGACTACGATCCCGACAGCTGAGTCTAAGGGGAGTCTGAAGGCGAGCTTAAAGCTAGGGGGAGCTTGTAACCAGAAAGCAAGGTGTCGATCCCTAAAGCACGGAAGCTTGATGAAAGGGGGAGCCTGAAGAAGCTGTTAATGTTAGAGCCAGAGACAGATTCTGGTACAACATTCGAAAATAGAAGCTGATCAAAGAAGATAAAGATTGATAGATGCTTACAGTGTTAGACAATTTGGAAAGAGCATGAAGACTGATCAAGACTGAAGAAGTGTAATGTTAAAGACTCGACACTGAAGACTTCTTCAATATCCAAGGGGGAGTCTGTTAGTGCACTATGTCTATTGACTTCGTCTTGTATCGAGTCATGTAATGGGTAGGATAGGATAAACCAGAGCTGAGGTGCTAGAAACTGAGTTTTGTGAGTTTATGGCTAATTCCGCTTGAAACTGTCAGTGGCAAGTTCAAACGGAATTAACTTTGTTAATTCCGCTTGAACGTGGCCTTGACCATTTCAAACGGAATCACCATTAGTATAAATAGGGAAGCACATCGTTTCATTTGAAACGGAATTAGGTCTTGTGTTTGGTAACGAAGTGCTGCCAAATCGTCTCCAGGTGCTGTAATACTATCAATTCAATACAAGAGACACTTAAATTGAATCGAGCGTCCGTGTCATTGATTCCGCCTTTGATTCGGATAAACAAATCTTCTAATCGACTCATTCAGGTCGTACAACGATCCTACAAGTCTAAGTACCAACAGACCAGCTTCGTGCGAACCCAGTAGGGGTTGTACGAGCTTACTTTTGTTACTCTCGCTCGAACTCGTGAAAACTACAACTTCGTGCGAACCTCGCATACTACAGCTTCGTACGAAGGTGCCTTTCCTAAGACAAAATACTACAAGCCTTTCCTAAGGCTAACACAATACACATGTTTTCAAAAACACTCGCATGACACAAAAGAGTGATTGTATCGAGATTAGGTGTGAAACCGAGAACTCTCGATAAGATCACTCACTCTATGCGTATTTTTACTCTTAGCACGAGAATCTTTTTGAGTTAGGAGTGACATCCACACCTCGGCAAGAATTCTCCATCTCTATCTCATGGTTTTCCCACACTTTCAGGAATGAAGTGGTTAAGTTAGGGGTGAAGCGGACCCGCATCTTAATGACTAGTTGCACTCCCTACTTTGATTTACAAAACTCTCACCAAAGTCTCGATGGTTCTGATGACTCGAGTCATGTAGTAACTGGAAGGATGAGTGTTGTTCGTCGTGTTTTAGCGAGAGTACAGTCTATTAAGCCAAAGCGTGTACTCGATGTTGGGTTTTTCACATGTTTACCAAAGTGATTTCATCCATATAAAATCAAAACGCAGCGGAAAAGTTACTTAAAACATGTTACTTACCAGATATAAAATTCATTTTATATGTAAAACCTAATTTCCCGGATCCATATACGAACATGCATGCTATCAAAATAAAACACAACCATAGGGTGTTTCAAGAATACTACCTTCCAAGGAGTAAAGGATATGAAGAAGATGATGCTTCTTAAATGGTAGTCTTCAAGTGTAGAAGACCTCAAGCTTGTATATCCCAAGCCTTCCAACAAACACTTTGATTTTAGCTAGGATTTTACACTTATAAACTCACTTGAAAATCCCTCATAAAACAACCACCTTAGCCGAAATTTTTAGAGGTTTTCTTAGAGTTTTTGCTACTTGATTTTTCTAACTTGAAAAACTCTTGGACAACCTTATGTTGGCCGAAAATACTAGAGAGTATTCTTGAGTTTCTATAAAGTTCTCTTGATTGATTTTGTCATACAAAATTACATTTAAAAGTTCAAGAGAAGTAGCCACCCTTTTGCCCAATCAAAAACCATCTAGCCATGCAAATTGCATGTAAGATTATTGGACCAAAAAATGGCTTGGGAAGAGCATGGGGGGCCCACTTTATCTTTATAAAAAAAATTCAAAATTTTCTTTTAACATTTTAAGTCATATATAATTTTATAACTTTTATAAAATTATAACATCACATGTTATAAGACTTATACAACTTTTATTATGTTATTTAACCTATTAAATAACAAAATAAAATATTCTCTCAAAATAAATTATCCTTATAATTTATTAGTTTGTCAAGTGCAATTATTTAGAAAACCAATTTCTAAATATTCTAAGTGTTAATATTTATTTGTTTGATCATATCATAAATAAATATTATAAGTGTTTATCTAGCTTGTTATTGGGTATGACTCGACTTGGATCATAACGTACTAGCCACATCAATTTAATATGTGTCTTGGGCATATAGAATCCAACAATCTCCCACTTGCACAAGATACATAGAAGATTGATGCAAGCAGTAAATGACGCCTAACTACGGTTTACTACCCCTAATACGTATGACTATATGTGTCATTCAATGACATCATCCCCTTCAAGGCCCTTACTTGAACATGATTTAGATGAATCTATCATTTATCCTTTCGTTACATATGTCATGTTAAATCCAGAGACATAGAGTGATCACACTCTGTTGATTTAACTTTAGCAGGCCTTAGACATCTTACTCTCAACGAATAAGAAGAACAAATCCCTTCTTGACTACATACGTCTCTCATAATCACCTTGTACCACACCTGAGCTTAGCCTTATGTACTGTCTTATTACAGACAACGAAGAAATAAGTCAAGGTATAATATTTGGTGAATATCAAGACCCAATATGTATCTCAGGTTAGAGGATACTATGATATTCTTCTTTACTCAAATTTACTTATGATCAATCACAAATGATTCCATGCAGTAACATTTGAGAGCGAATCAGTCCAATATTTGTATCCCACAAATATCTATGAACTTTGGCAGCAACACTTTGCTCTATATTCATACCTAATGAATATCCACCAATCCAAGTTCATAATAGTCTTACATTCATATTTGTTCCCACAAGTATGATCGACTACTGACACTTAGAATAGGTAACTTATTTACGGATTTAAACATGCTAAAATGGAACATAACTCAACATGCCATGTAGAGTCATAATAATAACAATTGTTCCAATATCCAAATATAAAATGGATCAAATCCAATCACTAGAATATCGAAGTCCTAAGGTACAAGTATGACCCTTCATGCTTTGCCCGTTCAAGGAGCTTCATGAGTGGATCCGCAATATTTTGATCAATGTGAACTTTGCGAATACATATCTTTCCCCTTTTCAACTTTATCCCTTATGTAGTTTAAACTCCACTCAATGCGCCTAATCTTTTGATGTGAACGAGGTTCCTTAATTTGAGCAATTGCACCATCGTTATCACAAAGATCTCTAGGGGTCCTGAATGGTAGGGACTACCCCTAGATCGACAATAATTCAAGTGGCAGATCCACATGAATCATCTCGATCAATGAAGCAGCAATGTATTCTGAAACTGGTATCCGTGTAACCTTTACAATGAGTTCCGAATCTCGCATCCTTGTAACCCTTTACAACGAGTTCCTCTTCACCAGATCCATATATTAGAAACATATCCTTAGTCCTTCTAAGGTATTTCAATATGCTCTTAACAGCCATCCAATGACTGTTACTTGGATTTTGTTGGTATCTACTCGTCATGCTTAAAGCGCATGACATGTCTGGTCTAGTGCATATCATTGCATACACAATGGATCCTATAGCAGACGCATATGGGATTCCCTTCATTCTTTCTTGCTCATCCTTTGAGCTTGGACATTGAGACGCACTCAATATTGTCCCCTCTTGAATAGGTACCTAAACCTTTCTTAGAGTTCTCCATCTCGAACCTTTTCACGACTTTGTCAATGTATGCACTTTGGTTTAACCTATCAAGCACCTTGATCTATCCCTATAGATCTTTATTCCCAAAATATAGGCGACTTCACCAAGATCCTTAATGGAAAAACAACTTCCAAGCCAGGTTTTTACACCTTCCATGGTTGGAATATCATTTCCAAATAGTAGAATGTCATCGACATACAATACTAAGAAAGTAATAATGCTCCCACTAGCCTTCTTGTAACAACTGTGATTGTAATCACTATGAACAGTTCTATTATCAATAAAACAATGTTATTTGATCCCAATGTTTGTTTGATTGTGTTTTACATTTTTCATGTTTTGATTTTTGTTCAATTCCAAACTCTACATCACTTTCTGGAGAGTTATACGCAAACTAGTGCGTAAACGTACTCAGTTTAATGCGAGAAATACTCTGGAACATCAACATATACTCAACATACCTTAAATAACCTTTACATAACTTAGAAATAAGTTTTGAAGGCTTTGGTATGGCAAAAACAAGTTAATTCGCTTACAGGGACTAAATATGACAAACTGCGAAAGTATGTCAATTTGAACTGTAACGAACATTCCGGAACATAACCATAAGTTAAAAACACCTTAAATATCCTTTACATAGCTTAGAAATAGGCTTTGAGGGGTTCGGTGTGCTAAAATAAACTTTTGGGTCATTCAGGGACTAAAAGTGTCAAAAAGTGCACAAGTTTGCATTTTCGCGCATAACTTACGTTCTGAATACATCCGGACATCCAAAAATTTATGTGAGCATGACTATATTATATTTTAGTGTTCGCCATAAGAAAAATCCATTCTTCGCGTCATTTGGATCGTTTTTCGCGCTTATGCGCATTCCGTCGTAATTGAGCGAACATCGCGTTCGTACGACCAAACGAACCATCACCCGGCATAATTTTTAGCATGTTCATGTCCACAATGTTTAGGCAACATTTTAGGGCCTTAAAGTTGGCTTTACGGGCCTTAGAAGTGTCGGAAAAGGCCTTAAACACGTGCAGGGACTGAAACTGCCATTTTTGAAAGTTGTGTGCAGATCAGAAGGGCCAGGTGGCCCGCATTGTATTTGGCTGATCCTGAAGCGGGCCGCTTCCCACTATCAGACCAGATTAAATGTTTTTAACAGCTGTTTGCAGCTGTTTGATCCTCCTCCACATGTTCTAAGTTGCTTAGTCACTAGATAAGGATCATATTTAGCTTCCATAACCTTTCCACAAGTGTACGGATGTGATCGAATCACGGTTTCCATGAAACGATCTCAACGGTGGACCGAAAACTATATATACCCCAACACCCCAACCTCATTTCTTACAAGAACTTTGATTTGAGAAACTCTAAGTTGAAACTATTGTTTCATACCTGAGATTTTTGAATCGAGGTTAGCATTCGGGGACCCTTCGTAAGTATTCTTTCGTTCTTTTCCTTATTTTACTGCTTTTCGAGTCAGAAAGTCAAACTTTGTTTGACTTTCAGCGTTGACCAGTAATGGTCAATGCGAAGTTCGTTTGAACTTCGCAACGTGAGTGTAATCACGTTGGTTATAGTCCCTTGGGGCTATGCCTACTGATTACCACGTTGTCTAGGGTCGTAGGGTAGGCGATCTAATAAATCGCCTATACCTTCGAACCCGACCCATTTGGTCGATCATTAGGATCCGACCAAACACATTAGGTGACCATAGTAGGTAGGGAATAACCTTCCGAGGTTATACCCTATGGTCACATCGTTTAAGTAGTTGTATGATAGGTAGTTTATATGCCTTAGGTAAATTACCAGAATACCCTTTTCATGTATAATTGGTAATTAAGCATATGTAACCTAAACCTTTGTCACATAACTGATTATGTAACATGTTTAGGCATATAACACTTGTCATAGGGCTAGTTAGGCGGTCCGAACGCGTTTCACGCGAACGACGCGTTAAAGTAGCATAAGCTACCTAAACGAGTCGTAATGGGTCGTAAACAATTATGTTAGGTTTCAATTAGTATGTAGGCTTTGTTGAACCATACTACACGAGTCTCAATACTCGTTTGGTTTACAAACCCTCATGCTACCCGATCTTCCGATTTAGGTCCGGTTTATTAACATAGTTACCTATATTAGGTGCCGTTTGATTCCGAGATCTATAGCATTACTTGGTGGTTATCTTTATACAACTGAGCAATCTCAAGTGAGTACATAGACCCCTCTTTTACTGTTTTCCAAACTGTTTTGGGGTGGAACACATGTGCCTACTTGTTACTTTCATGCTTTCCTGTTTTCACATCATATACCTGCTATGTTCGTTAGTACATTATAGTACAAGATTTCATGACATTTCATGCTAGGTGTGCTCATTATGTGCATTACTTAGTACATTGTTTTACATGACATATCCTGCTAGGTGTGCCCATTATGTGCATTACTTAGTACATCGTTTTACATGACATTTCACGCTATGTATGTTCATTTGATTACATACTTAGTGCATTGTTTTCACATGCTTACATTTTGGTATGACATTTGGTTTGTTTACATGGGACAATACATTCATTAACATTAGCTACGCCGTTCGTTAGTAGGTAGTGGTACCATAGGAATTGACAACTCCCGTTCCGGACATCCTGGGTATGGGGATGAAAGGAATGACCGAATTCGATATACATAACTTAGATGAACCTTTAATCTGTTTAAGGGTTTATCACCACAGTCTCAAGGCTTGGATGTATGCATTATAACAATACCGCATAAATGTTTGTATCAGTAAAGCATGCATTTGTTACACAAAACATAACTTTGATTTAAACTATGTTTTACTTCAATACCTTGTTTTGTGCACTTTACATATGGTTTAGTTGATATATTTCACTACCATACATGACATTTTGGTTACACATTACATGATCTACATTGAACATAAACATTTTGACATTGATATACACATTTGGTGGTTTACATTGGACATAGACATTTTGATATGGTTTACACAATAACACTTGACAATTGGTTTGTACATGAACAAGTTACATTGGTGGTTGTTTGGGTAAGTGATTTGAGTAACGATACGTGTGTAATATGATACAAACATGGTGGATACGCCGCTGGTACTTCCTATATATAAGTGTTTGTATAATATTACATAGCGTAACGTTATTTAAATCATTTCAGTATCGACATAATACATTTTATATACATAACATACTTTTCACAAGACATTGTTTTTACAAAACAGTTTATTTTATACAAACTCATTTTTCATGGTTATTCATTTAACCTTACATTTACTTATACATATCAACTGATCTTATCGTTTTTCAAATGATTTACAAGACAAAGCAAATTACAAGGTTCATGACTAAACATTTTCTCAAATACAAGTCATGAATCCTATTTTCACAAACCTATGTATCTCACAGACATTTTTATGCTGACGTACCTACTTTCACATGTGTTTTCAGGTGCTTTTCCGTAGAATGATGATCATGACACTAGGGCGGACCTGTGCCTTAGAGACTTAAAATGAAGCTAGACTATGTTTAATTATGTTATAAACTCTTTTGTTTACTGTTCAAGACAATGTAACACCCTTGTTTGATAAATAAAATACAACTTTGTATGCCATGGTTATGAAACAATTTATTCTGTTACGACACGCCCCGATGTTTCCGCCGCGATTTGTTGTTTTACGCGGTCGGGGTGTGACACTTCTTATGTACACAAGCTTCATCGCTGTTCTTGATGAATCCAAAATTCTTAATTTCTTCATCAGAACGGTGATTCCAACTTCTAGATGCTTGTTTCAATCCGTAGATTGATTTCTTTAACTTGCATACTTTGTTAGGATGTTTTGGATCGAAAAAAAACTTTCAGGCTGAACCATATAGACATCTTCCTCAAGATATCCATTTAGGAAAGCCATTTTGACATCCATTTGCCAAATCTCATAATCATATTATGCAGGTATGGCAAATAATCTCCTAATTTACTTTAGCATCGCCACGGGCGAGAAGGTCTCATTATAATCAACCCCTTGAGTTTGAGTGAAACCTTTTGCTACAAGTCTCGCTTTTTAAGTATCCAAGTTACCATACATATTGGTTTTCATCCTGAAAATCCACTTATTTCCAACTACTTTGGAGTTAAAAGGTAGCACAACCAATTCCCATACTTGTTTGTCGTACATGGATCGCATCTCTATGTTCATGGCTTCAAGCCATTTGTCACAATCGGATTTTGACATTGCATCATGGTATGTGGTAGGTTCACCCAAATCTACCACGTAGCATCCATCTATGAAAAATCCATATCTTTCAGGTGGACTACTAATTCTACCAGATTTGCGAATGTTTTGTGTGTATTGATCAACCACTTGATCGTTTTCAACAACCTCTTGTTGAGTGCTAGTATCAACCAAACGTGTATCGGCTTGTGGTTCTCGATCCTTATCAAGTTCCATTGTTCTACTAATTCCTTCCATAAGGAACTTAGCTTCCAAGAATTCAGCCTTTCGAGCGACAAATACCTTTTGCTCTATTGGATCATAGAAACAATATCCTATATCATCTTTAGGATATCCTACAAAGATACACTTAGTGGAGCGTACTTCCAATTTGTTTGGGGTGTATTGCCTCAGATAAGCTTCACAACCTCATACCTTCAAATATGATAATGATGGAGCCCTTCCATGCCATATTTCAAAAGGTGTCTTACCCACTTTCTTGATTTGGGCCATATTTAGTATATGGGCCACGGAGAGCAAAGCGTAACCCCAAATGATAGAGATAATGTGCTCCTAGCCATCATAGATCGAACCATATTCAGTAGAGTTCGATTCCTTCTCTAATGAAACGAAGAACTTTGATTGAGTTGATTTTCTACTTCACTTTTGAAGATTTTTTAACGTTTCAAAACTTCATCTTTGTGTCTCAGCAAGCACACATAACCATAACTACTATAGTTGTCAGTAAAAGTAATGAAGTATCTTTCACCATTCCAAGTCATTGGCTTAAAAGGATCACATATATCCAAATGTATGATACCTAATAAATCCTTTTCCCTTTGGTTGGTACCACTAAAGGGTTTCTTGGTCATTTTACCTTGTAAACAAGATTCACATGTATCAAATGAACCAACTTCATTTGTTTCCAAAAGACCATTCTTTTGAAGTGTTCGTATGCGATTTCTATTTATATGACCAAGTCGACAATGCCAAATATAGGTCTCACTCAAATCCATTTTGAGTTTCTTGGTGGTTTCTTGGTACATTAAACTATCAAATGATGTATTATCATGAACCAATTCATAAATACCATTTGAAAGCATAGCTTTAAAGTAAAACATGTCATTCATCAAAACATAAATGTCATCGTTTACAAAGTTTAAATCAAAACCATATTGTCTCAAAAGGGAAACTGAAATAATGTTCCTAGTAAACTAGGAGCATACAAAACATTTTTCAAAATGATTTCCAAACCACTTGAAAGTTTCAAAACATAGTCTCCTAGGGCTTCAGCTTTAACCTTCATTCCATTGCCCATGAAGAGACTAATGTCTCCCTTTTATAATGCTAATTTCTTTTGAACCCTTGCAACAAATTGCAAACATGAGTTCCACAGCCGGTATCTCATACCCATGTGTTAGAAGAAACAACATTAAGGTCAATATGTATTAAAAAGATTGTACTTGATGTGACAACCGGTGATTTACGGCACTTAATTACGTGATTAACAGGTGATTAACGCGACAATAAATAGTGGTTACAACACGAATAAACTTAATTAAGCCTTTGGAGTGTCTAGGAACGCCTGATCGACTTTACAGTGCGCGAACGGTGGTTTACATAGAAACCTGCTGAATATTACATGACAACGGACTGAAACCGTACGAGATACTGACGACACCGACAATATATAGATGTTACACGAATATTTTACGCTTATGATGTTTGGGTCACGATATCGGGTCTCGTAGGAATTACGGGCCACTTACACATGAGATGGGCTTGTAGGCCCTGGGCCCAAGTGTCACACCCCAGTTTTTCCACGTGTCACCGGTGGGCCCGGTGGGGGAGTATCGTGACGTGGTTGGCAACATCATGGTCAAACAACACAATATAATAATGCACAGCGGAAGCAAAAGGATAAAAATATTACATTCCGAATATAAGTAATGTCAAAGTATTACAACGGAAGGTAAAGGATCCACAGGCGGATCAATAAAAGAAAAACTGTTCAACAGACTTTAGGCATCTAGAACTTGCAAGATTCCCTAGTGACGCCCTGAGCTCCCAGCCAATTACGCATAGTACCTGTCACTTAACCTTTTGGAAAATACGTCAATTTACACTGGTAAATACAATTAACTGACTCATTTTGGAAAAAGAGTTTGAAAAGTGATTCGAGTGCAAACGGCACAAAATATCTTGACACATTGATTAAAATGCACAGAGGCAAAATTAATCTTTTATACTTGGGACAATTTTATTAATAAAAATCTTGTATCCGATTTACATGGTTGTCCAACATTTAGGGCCGGTGATTATACAATACAAGCCGGACAAGATTAATCGACACACCACAAATATAATCTCACAAGAAGATACCCTTACGAGTGAGTATACGTTATACATATGCAACAGGAGGTGTTTTGCCTACACCTTGTGCTTACGTCGTGGCCATTCACTTTTTAAAATGAGTCAAGGATATCCAGGACACAGTCATTAACCCCCAATGTTATTTGTTATCAATCAATACAGATTAAAACGGGATTATGCAATTTAATCATCTCCGATTAAAAGGTTTCTACACCTGACCAAGCGGTATTTTTATAATACCGTATCCCAAGCCCGTATAAGGGAAAATAAGTTAAAAGTATTTACCTGAGCTAGCAATGCAATTTACACTCAGCCGTATATCTTAATCAGCAAGCACAAGTACTTCTACTGGGGCTCTTAATCTGGAACGAAGGTTTTATTAACCTATTAAATTCCTAACGGGTCTTATTTAAGTCGTCACTTAGACCAGTTAGTTTTTAAGGAAAGGGTTACGGTTCAAAACGCATGATTAAGCGAAGACCGGAATAGGATGTGATTTAGACCCGACAAGTCTGGAGACTTGTATAATATGGGTAAACTAAACACATTCTGGATTTTGAGATAAAACCGATAAGGTTTGACCCGTTTCGGCTAATTTATGTAAACTTGTTACATAAACCGAACCGAACGCGAAATAAGCGTAACGGGTATCCGTAAGAGCCATATACAGGTTTCCTAAGTTAATTATGTCTCAAATATGTTGTGACATCAGTAAGGTGTCTTTCGTTATTCCCGAAATGAAATTAAACACAAACTATGCCCCGCAGGGGTAGTTTGGTCATTTTAAAGGTTTGTAAAAGCGTTTAAATGTTTAACTGAGTTACAGGTCTGATGTAAACAATAAACATACTCAATTTGATGAGTTATAACAGTAGGCTAAAGCATATATGTGAAATTTATCATTTTTAACCAAACTATGCCCCGTAGGGGTATTTTGGTAATTTCACATAAGCCGAAAAGCTCAAAAACGAAGTCTGAGTTAATCAACCTTTTCTTACTGTTAAAATATCCTAATTTTCCTTATATATCAGTAGGTATCAACCCGGGTATGTTCAATATGATTTTAAAACATACTATGCGTTAAGAATGCTAAGTAAGGCGATTAAAGGCCATTACCGGGTTCGGTACTTAAATCTGATAATTTTATATTTCCAGAAGGCTTAAAATAATTTATTTATCATATGTGATCAGTAGCAAAAGGTTTGGAGTCGTTTAGATAGGTAAAACTCATTTTATGGCCCGTTAGGGCAAAACCGACAATTACCGGATTAAGCCTACGACTATGAGTTATGCTCAGCCTAAAATTAAGTAAAAATCTTTAAAATTCCCAAAATAATATATTACATCAGTGGGTAAAAGATTTGATATCAAAAAGTATGTTTAAGTAGGCTATATGCTAATTGCGCCATTTTATTAACATAAAGTATTCATTTAGCGATATTGAGCATAACTCTTAATCTACAAGTCAAACTGATGTCAAACTTTGCATACAAGTTTATATATCAGTAACTATGGTTTCTACACTTTTACATTTCCATAAATCACGTTTTAAGGTAATAAGGGCATAACGGTCAACATATGAGCAATTAACGGAAACATGCATATTAATTGGATAACTAATGAACCAAGGTGTATAATCACAGAGGGTTGTTCTAACATGTAACCTAATCCAATTTAAGCTCTGAGGCATTTCTAAAACATGCCCAAACGGGTCAGAACTGAAAGTCAAAGTGAAAGTCAAACTATGTGACTTTCGGTTCCGAACCGGGTCTAAACAGGAAATAGTCGGGTTGAACATGTTTGAACATGTTCTTACACTAATTACTAAGTTATAACAATGATAAAACAGGTTATATATGTTCTAGATAGCTAATTATGCATAAATAACATTTTAAGCATCCTGTTGACTTTTTTTTAAGTACATGTTTGACCCGACATTTGAACTAGTTAGAGTGGTGATCACGGGAAACCCTTTTGGGGTTTTATTACCCACATAAATACCAACTCATAACTACTTTCAATTTGAGATATGACTGAGCCATTATTGACTAATCTCGAAGTCAAACCGTAATTACGACGGTTTGACTTTTAGCTAATTAACCAAGCTAAACTCAAACAAAGAAGAACTAGAAGACTTACAAGAGTCCTATGCACGACTTAAGATCAAATGGACCTGCTTGAGAGCTCCAGGAATGATCAAACAATGCAGAAGAAGGTGTGAGGAGTTGTGTTGCACAAGGTGGCCTTTTATAGTGAATTACATACCACAAATCTTTGACAACAAGGTCTAGGACACACCACAACTCATCAACATGTGTCTCTAAGGCTTAGGGGGTGTCTAGGGGCCAAGTGAGAAGTGAAAAATCGTTTAAAATCGATTACAAGTGCAAAGGCAGACAAGTCCCCTAAGAACTCGGAACTGGCTGATCAGGTGAGGCAGTCGCGTAGCGCGACTGCATAAGCAGTCACGCTCGCGCTACGCGAGCCCTAGGTGACATCCCACAAAACTTTTAAAAATTGCAGTTTTGGTCCTTGGCTCTTCAAACCTTGTATAGACACTCGTTTATTGCATTTTGAGCCCTCGTAATTGATCTATAAGGGCCTTAAGACATATACCCACTTTGTTAAGTCCCCGGGTAACTTTATTGTTACCCGAAAAGGCCTAACTTTCAACGTTGACGCTTTAACCCCTCGCACACGAATTCGATCATAACTTTCTCATACGTTAACGAAACTTTACGAAATTTAAATCGTGCATTCTAGTGAGCATAATTAACATTTACAAAGCTTCGGGTTTGTCAAAAGGTCACTCAGAGGTATATCTTTAAACATGTTGACACATTTAACCCCTGTAGTTTGTAATCTCTCACTTTTAGCTTCGTATGATCCATGATTTATTCGTTTGAAGGTATGAGCATCGTGTAGGGTTAATGTACATTATATTTATTCACAGTTGACACTTAGAATACGTATTTTCACATACTTTCCATGTTTGTCAACTTTAGTCCTTCTATAATATTTCTTTCACACGTTTAAACATTTGACACGTGTCTACACATTATAGGACGTGAATTCTCGAGGTGTTACACCAAGCTCGGAACCCACAAGCCTAAACCTACTCATAAGATATTAGATCTTATCAAATCTTTATAAGATCCCTGCAAACTCAACTAAATCTTATAAAAATCTCTACAAATCTCTTCGAAAGATCTTGATTCAAAGGGTAAAATATATGACCTGAATGTAATATAAATACACAAAAGAAACTTTAACCCTCAAATCTATATATAAAGGACCCTCAATTGTCTGCATACACACACAAATAAAAACACACCTAAAACAACATTCTGCATTCATCATCTTCCTGAAGAAACCCTACAACACACACACACAGAGCCAGACACCCCTTGCTTCCCTCGTTCTCTTATCTGATTCAAGTCCGGTATCGGAGATCGGAACTCCGACCGGCCGACTACCACCGCCTTTCTCTCCGACAAGCACCCACACCCCCTTTTCTCCTCTCTGATAAAACCCCACCCCGTTTCATCTTGAGTTAACCACACACACACACGCACTCTGGTTTAAAAGAGAGATGGGGAAATCAAGAAGAGAGAGAGAGAGAGAACCGTCGCTGACGGCAGTGGCAACGGCGGATTCAGGCGGCGGCACGTGGTGACAAGAAACAGAGAGACCGATAGTCAAGAGAGAGAGAGAACCAGCAGTCCCTGTCTCGGACCGGTGGTCCTTGCTTCGGTCCGATGGGTTTACCGGCGATGATGATGATGATGAATATGGTGGTGGTCGACGACGGCGTAACCACCGGAGTCACCAGAACCGGCGACGGCGGCAGAGGTGATGGTTATTCAGTTCAGGTTCGGTTTCATTTCGAGTTCGGGTAAACATGATTCAGTTTAGGCTCGGTTCTGACCTCTTGATTTCAGTTTTGGTTCGGTTCAACAAATTTGATTCCAAGTCAAATGGGTCAGCTCAGTCTCAGGTTCGAGTTATGAAGTCAACAAGACAACAGGGATTCGGTTCTGGTTCGGTCAGATGGCTCGGTTCGGGTTGACTCGGTCAAACCGAGTCAACTCGGTCAACTCAGACCCGGTCAACTCAGTCCGCGGTTCGACGCGAGAGACTTAGTAAAAATTAACGTCACGTTTATTTTATTATTTTATTATTACTCACGAGACAAACGAGCTCGAACCAATTCGATTAGTGATTTATTTATGTTTTGACATTTTGACGAAAACTATATATTGTCGTTACATTGCGTTGAAATTGTTGATTGAGTGAATTCTAAAATCGACACTTTAGTTGTCAGGATCGTTCAAAAACAGAGGAAACTCTGCCTGTTTTTCGAGAAAATCCGTAAAATAAAACGAGTTTTATTATAAAACAAAACGTGCTTTTGAGCGACTTTTATAGAAACAAGATACGAATATAAAGTTCCTTTCGACAACAACTTACAACTTATGAGAACAACGATATGGAAATTATTTCGACAACAAAAATAAATATAGTTATTATTATATTTATTTCAAACGAACTCGAATCCTTTTATAAATAAATATAGCATATATATTTATTTCAAATATCACGCGACACGATATTGTCTTATAAATAAATATAGTTTCTATATTTATTTCAGATATCGTACAACACGAATTTGATTTATAAAACGAATATAGTTTACACCTATATTTCAGATGTACAACGCGAAATTCTTTTACAAAAATAAATATTGTTATATATTTATTTTCAAACACGACAACTCGACGGTTCTCTTATAAAATAAATATAACTTATTGTATTTATTTCAAGCGCCAAAACGGCATATACGTATATTTTTGGCAAATATACACAAGACGTGATATGTATAATACAAGTTATTATATATTATTTTCATACGAATACTCGATACATACACGTACGACTACTCGAGACGGCTAACGCAATTACAACGAAGTATTTATATATTTTATATATAAATATTTATCTATTTATTTTTTAAAATCTCTCGAGAATCAAGCCTTTTCAAGACTTAGTGGTTATTATCAACAATAAACGACACTTATCAAATATGACCTAATCATTTCCGATAAGTTAACTACTTACCATTGAATCGTTCGACTAACAATTCGGTAGAGGTCGGTAACACGTAGTTTAGTTACTGCATTATTTAGAAACTTATAAGATATTCCATGTTAGGAATATTGTAGAATGCAAGCCAGCGAGTCTCATCTTGGAAACAACATCACGAAGTCGTAATTAGCTCGCTTTGCACAAGACAATCCAGGTGAGTTCATAACCCCACCTTTTACGATTTTACATTTTTCTAAATGTTTTCGGGGTGGAAAGACATGCACTTTTTGCAAAGCATACAAGAATTTCATATTCATAAACCATTTTACAAGCAAGTTTTAATAGACACAAATGGTTTACGAAAAGCTTATGTTTTATACCGGTTTTTCAAACAAGCGTATTTTTCGAAATATGCATACACACAAATTCTAGTTTTCCAAACTACGGGAAAATACAAATACAAGAGTTTACAAGATACAAATGTTACAATGTATAAAAATGGTATGATAACAGGAAACACACTTGGTGAGGACGAGAACCAAGTATGATGCGTTTTGAGAAATGATACGAAAAATGATACAAAAATTGATACGAGAAATGATACAAAAATTGATACGAGAAATAATATGAGAAATGATACATGATACGAGAAATCGTGTCACGAATAGGGTACCATAAGCACCATTAACCAACAATATACCTAGACCGCAGAACAAAAGGTTAGATCTAACGGGTGTCGAGCAGCCACACTCTTGGTGAGAACGAGAACCGAGTAGTGCTTTTCTGTCTCAGAATATGCCAACTAGAAAAATGCCTAAGGTTTGGTTGCTTCCTATGTCGTGTCACATGTTAATGGCCTTGCAACCCGTTAACAACATGTTACATACAAGAAATACTTGATTTATACATGAGTACGTGGTGTACACAAGAATACTTGATTTATACAAGATGCATACAGAAATACTTGTTTTAAATAAGATACATGCCATGTTTTCATACAAAGTCCGTATAACATGACAAGAAAATGATTTTAAATTCGTTTTCTCAACAATACTTCAAAAACCGGTTATTCAAAAGATTTATTTCAAATCTTTTACAAACAAACTATGAACTCGCTCAACTTTATGTTGACTTTTTCGCATGTTTCTTTCTCAGGTTGCATTTCTAAGACAAGGCACGGTTGGAATAGGAGAACCATTGGAGATACGAGTACTTAGTGGCGTTCAATTTCTAAAAGACTTAGCTTATTTGCTTCCGCTATGCAATGAAGATACCAGTCCAGTCACGCCAATGCTCTGATATTCGGGGTGTGACAGATTGGTATCAGAGCTATAGGTTACAGCAAATAGGGTTTCTGTAAGAGATACCTAGGCTCTAACCTCACTTTCCTCTGGGAACTTAAAATATTAAAACCTGAATACATACAGAATGCATAGTACTCGAATATGGTCTCGAACCGTTGCCGAAAAACAAACAGTCGAAATTTTGTTTTCAAGCATACACTATTGTGGTGTTATATACATGGTACACAAAAACAGTCGCATACAGTACACAAAACTCTGAGAGTTTAGGAAACATGCATTTAAGACCTTTGGAAACTTATGTTGAAGTTCATTAAAGGTCATCACGTAGGAACTGCAAATATTAATTCGGGCACACACAATTATACATATTGTCTATGATGTTTTAACTTCCCGAGCAGGCAGCCAACGCATAACGAAACACTAGTGCACGAGAATACATAGAACTCAAATTTTACGTCAACAGATGTCGGAGTGCATCACATTCTACGCAAAACGAAACGCTAGCGCACAGGCATACGTGAGACTTAAGCTATACATCAACGGAGGTTGAAGTACGTCACATGCGACTATCGATCAGGAAGCG
Organism: Helianthus tuberosus; assembly: GCA_030545235.1. NCBI lineage: Eukaryota > Viridiplantae > Streptophyta > Magnoliopsida > Asterales > Asteraceae > Helianthus > Helianthus tuberosus. Next base: position 21,566 of record JARYGA010025806.1, read on the forward strand.
GCAGTTGGCACGCGGTCCTGCAAACGACACGAGTCATGCTAAGGAAAAGACGCAAGTCACCGTTTTCCCCCTATTTCAGCTAACGACGAGTACGCTATATTCGACATTCTATGGTAATGTCACCAAACAACTGGTCGTCACATGCAACCCCAGGTAAAGTCCTTAAATTTCTTTTATTGAAATATCGACTTTCACATTTACTGAGTAGATTTTCGTATCTCTACTCCTCTTGATGGTCATTGTATCACGATCATTTCTTTCAGCATAGCGAATACTCATATGTTTCGTTTCTTGAAAATTCATATGATACGCATGCATCGTTTGTTACGCAGGTGGTTTTGTTTCGAATAAGCGTTTCATCAAAGCTAAAATATTATTTCGCTAAATCTAATTATTTATTTGTGATTCGAATGACCCGTATTATTGAAATTGTTGGCTTCTTTGTTATCAAGTCAACACATTTTCTTGAAATTTCCTTTCTTTTCAAGTTACATACATGGTTTTTCGTTGTGACCATGCAGCTTTCTTGTCGATACATGTATTTATTGTCGGCTTGCGCCGAAATCAAATTCAATTGTTTGAACTTGTTCATTACACATATTCAATTCAAGACATCATATGATGTATTGGAAACATCATATTCGAATTCGTTTTAACAAGCGTTTCATTGTCCTGAGTCGTAGTAGATTTGTTTGGTCTACGACTCCATTAAGTCGTTTGTTGATTTCGACACCTCGTGGTGTCAGTACAGACTTGTAGCTTGGGCTAATCATGATTGAGCGTTTTATGCAAAACACAGGTGATACTTGTTCGATCACCGCTATATTTGAATTGTTTCACTTACTACGACACCTTGCGGCGTCGGTAGAACTTGCAGCTTGCGCTGATCATGATCGAGCGTTTCAGGCAAACTATTACATTGAGCTTGTTGAAATCTAAATTCATTTATTGGATGCAATCATTTTTAGAATTCATTTGCATCTTGTGATACGTCCTTGAATTCACATCATTCGAATAAGTCTTGATTCGATTTCATGATCGTTCACTTTGGTACTATTCGTATTTTCTACGCATAACGTAACTCTAAGGAGTTAACGTAGTCTAAATTTCGAGGACGAAATTTTATTAACAGGAGGAGAATGTGACAACCGGTTATTTACGGCACTTAATTACGTGATTAACAGGTGATTAACGCGACAATAAATAGTGGTTACAACACGAATAAACTTAATTAGGCCTTTGGAGTGTCTAGGAACGCCTGATCGACTTTACAGTGCGCGAATGGTGGTTTACAGAGAAACCTGCTGAATATTACGTGACAACGGACTGAAACCGTACGAGATACTGACGACACCGACAAATATAGATGTTACACGAATATTTTACGCTTATGATGTTTGGGTCACGATATCGGGTCTCGTAGGAATTACGGGCCACTTACACATGAGATGGGCTTGTAGGCCCTGGGCCCAAGCCCGGAACCCACAAGCCTAAACCTACTCATAAGATATTAGATCTTATCAAATCTTTATAAGATCCCTGCAAACTCAACTAAATCTTATAAAAATCTCTACAAATCTCTTCGAAAGATCTTGATTCAAAGGGTAAAATATATGACCTGAATGTAATATAAATACACAAAAGAAACTTTAACCCTCAAATCTATATATAAAGGACCCTCAATTGTCGGCATACACACACAAATAAAAACACACCTAAAACAACATTCTGCATTCATCATCTTCCTGAAGAAACCCTACAACACACACACAGAGCCAGACACCCCCTTGCCTCCCTCGTTCTCTTCTCTGATTCAAGTCCGGTATCGGAGATCGGAACTCCGACCGGCCGACTGCCACCGCCTTTCTCTCCGACAAGCACCCACACCCTCTTTTCTCCTCTCTGATAAAACCCCACCCCGTTTCATCTTGAGTTAACAACACACGCCCTCCAGTTTTAGAGAGAGATGGGGAAATCAAGAAGAGAGAGAGAGAACCGTCGCTGACAGCGGCGGCGGTGGATTCAGGCGGCGGCGCGTGGTGACAAGAAACAGAGAGACTGATAGTCAAGAGAGAGAGAACAAGCAGTCCCTGTCTCGGACCTGTGGTCCTTGCTTCGGTCTGATGGGTTTACCGGCGATGATGATGATGATGATGATGATGATGATGATGATGAATATGGTGGTGGTCGACGACGGAGACAAAGGTGATGGTTATTCAGTCCAGGTTCGGTTTCATTTCGAGTTCGGGTAAACATGATTCAGTTTAGGCTCGGTTCTGACCTCTTGATTTCAGTTTTGGTTCGGTTCAACAGATTTGATTCCAAGTCAAATGGGTCAGCTCAGTCTCAGGTTCGAGTTATGAAGTCAACAAGACAACAGGGATCCGGTTCCGGTTCGGTCAGATGGCTCGGTTCGGGTTGACTCGGTCAAACCGAGTCAACTAGGTCAACTCAGACCCGGTCAACTCAGTCCGCGGTTCGACGCAAGAGACTTGGTAAAAATTAACGTCACGTTTATTTTATTATTTTATTATTACTCACGTGACAAACGAGCTCGAACCAATTCGATTAGTGATTTATTTATGTTTTGACATTTTGACGAAAACTATATATTGTCGTTACATTGCGTTGAAATTGTTGATTGAGTGAATTCTAAAATTGACACTTTAGTTGTCAGGATTGTTAAAAAACAGAGGAAACTCTGCCCGTTTTTCGAGAAAATCCGTAAAATAAAATGAGTTTTATTATAAAACAAAACGTGCTTTTGAGCGACTTTTATAGAAACAAGATACGAATATAAAGTTCCTTTCGATAACAACTTACAACTTACGAGAACAACGATATGGAAATTATTTCGACAACAAAAATAAATATAGTTATTATTATATTTATTTAAACGAACTCGAATTCTTTTATAAATAAATATAGCATATATATTTATTTCAAATATCACGCGACACGATATTGTCTTATAAATAAATATAGTTTCTATATTTATTTCAGATATCGTACAACACGAATTCGATTTATAAAACGAATATAGTTTATACCTATATTTCAGATGTCGTACAACGCGAAATTCTTTTACAAAAATAAATATTGTTATATATTTATTTTCAAACACGACAACTCGACGATTCTCTTATAAAATAAATATAACTTATTGTATTTATTTCAAGCGCCAAAACGGCATATACGTATATTTTTGGAAAATATACACAAGACGTGATATGTATAATACACGTTATTATATATTATTTTCATACGAATACTCGATACATACATGTACGACTACTCGAGACGGCTAACGCAATTACAACGAAGTATTTATATATTTTATATATAAATATTTATTTATTTTTTTTAAATCTCTCGAGAATCAAGTCTTTTCAAGACTTAGTGGTTATTATTGACAATAAACGACACTTATCAAATATGACCTAATCATTTCCGATAAGTTAACTACTTACCATTGAAGCGTTCGACTAACAATTCGGTAGAGCTCGGTAACATGTAGTTTAGTTACCGCATTATTTAGAAACTTATAAGATATCCGTGTTAGGAATATTGTAGAATGCACGCCAGCGAGTCTCATCTTGGAAACGACATCACGAAGTCGTAATTAGCTCGCTTTGCACAAGACAATCCAGGTGAGTTCATAACCCCACCTTTTACGGTTTTACATTTTTCTAAATGTTTTCGGGGTGGAAAGACATGCACTTTTTGCAAAGCATACAAGAATTTCATATTCATAAACCATTTTACAAGCAAGTTTTAACAGACATAAATGGTTTACGAAAAGCTTATGTTTTATACCGGTTTTTCAAACAAGCGTATTTTTCGAAATATGCATACACACAAATTCTAGTTTTCCAAACTACGGGAAAATACAAATACAAGACCGTAGAACAAAAGGTTAGATCTAACGGGTGTCGGGCAGCCACACTCTTGGTGAGAACGAGAACCGAGTAGTGCTTTTGTGTCTCAGAATATGCCAACTATAAAAATGCCTAAGGTTTGGTTGCTTCCTATGTCGTGTCACATGTTAATGGCCTTGCAACCCATTAACAACATGTTACATACCAGAAATACTTGATTTATACATGAGTACGTGGTGTACACAAGAATACTTGATTTATACAAGATGCATACAGAAATACTTGTTTTATACAAGATACATGCCATGTTTTCATACAAAGTCCGTATAACATGACAAGAAAATGATTTTAAATTCGTTTTCTCAACAATACTTCAAAAACCGGTTATTCAAAAGATTTATTTCTGTTGGGATTGAACCCTACCAGAGGAACAGATAATGAGAGCCAAAACCGGATCATGACAGTGGATTCACAATAAACAGTTGTTTACATTAAGCTTTCCCCTTGACAGTGGTTATCTAACAGCTGATATATTTTAAGTACTGCTAAGAAGAACAATTTATTAACCAAACACTGATGAAACGCTAAAGACTGCCAAAGACAAACACTGATGCTCTATCTACTGCTGTCTCTTATGTTCTGCTGAAGACTCAAGTACTGCCCATTCAAGGACTGATTACCTTTGAAGAAAGCACTGCTCAACATCAGTGCTTAGGTTACAACAGTGGAAAGTGAATCAGTAGTTTACCCATGTTTTGTATTTTATTATAGATCAGTTGTTAGACATCAGTAGTTTGTATAGAACAGTGTTTACAGGTTATTAGGTTGTTAGATGTCATTTTCATGGCGACGTCAGCTGAGATACATCAGTGGTTTGGTTTGCCTATAAATATAGCAGTACTCTGTACTGTTACATTTGATTCGTCTTGAGTAAGTTCTTCTCCTCAATTCAATCCTTTCATCTTGTGCAACCAACCACTGAGGTATCAGGCTGAGGGGGAGCTTAGTTTGTAAGCATGGTTGTAATCATTTGATTTACTTTGTAATCTTTCAACTGATGCAATTCATGTGTTTTTCAAATCTAATTCTCTTCATGATTGTGTTTACAAAGTTTGTTGTTCATTTCCGCTGCACTTTACATGTTTTCATATTCATTGATTTGTCCAAATTATACAAACAAAAATAATCACAAGAGCCTCAGATCCTAACAATCGAATCAGCTGTAGTAGTATGAACTCCTCGTCCTGAAGCTCTGATACCACTTGTTGGACCGTGTTGTGACCCTAAAAAGTCAGTCAAGGATGTTCATCTTCACGTATAAAGGCGGAATCAGTATACACGAAGTTACACAACTTTTCTCTTTCAATTTCCTTCTCTATTGATGCTTTTTTATTACAATTTGACAGAGTTTTGTTTCCTAAAGCATGACCAGGTCTCGCTCAGACGTACATACATGAATGATCGGATTCGCTCCAATCGACTATATATAGTCCATGTGATTTCGCTCTTTTGTCATTGACACATAAGCGAAATCCCTTGGAACCACATAAGCGAAATCCTGAATTGACCTAATAAGCGAAACCATCACCTACATGTATATATAAACGAAACACTATCCTATCCTATGTACACATAAGCGAAAATACATAACTAAACCCTAATTTGACTTTCAAAACCCTATGTTGACCTATCTGAACCTAAGACTTGACATAGACGTAGTCAACAGACATTCCGTGCACCAACAGACTCCCCCTTGGATGTTGACGAAGTCTTCAGCTCCGAGTCTTCAGTCTTGGTCTTTTCTCCATCTCTGTCTTTTCATCATAAGCACTCTATCTTCACAGGTTTACAATCTTGTTCTGGCTTCATCTTCAGACTTCCCTTTTGACTGTTGATCCAGACTCCCCCTTTCACAGACTCCCCCTCTCAATATGCTAGAATCTGAGGTCTTGATCTGGTTCAAGCTTTGACATTTAGCTTCCATGGGAATGATGAAGTCCAAAACCTGTTTCTCAAACATCAATCATTACAAACTATCTTTTTAACAATAAATCATAAACTCAATCAGCTTTAGAAATCCACTCAAGTATTCAGGTCCAAGTTAATGACCCTGATCACTTGATTAATCTACCAAGTTCAACTTAATGACCTTGGTTGATCATTTGACGAATCAAACTGATTTTGAAAACACTTTCAAACATTTTCTGAAAATAACAAGTATCAAGTTAATGAACTTGTTTTTGACTTTTCAATAAAACAAACTCCATCAAGATAAGCTCTCCTCATTCTTCAGTCCAGAATTTCCTGCATCTGCTTCAATCATCTGAGAATCCAACAATCAACTCTCCACTTTGGTTTGTTGGCAATAGTTTCAATTTCCTGTCGGGATATAGTATGTTATTTTTGTTGGTATTATTGTCCTCCTAAATAGGTCTAAAGGAAATGGTACACATGTAAAGGTGTTGTCATACTCAGGTTTGTTTTAAACACTAATCAAAGGTTGATTGCTAAACAGTGCTTGAACTACTAGGGCACTCATGTTTTAATTTGAATATTAAACGAAAATGAGTTGCCTTAGCAAAAAGTTCTCATCATCTGGGGTATTAAACCACTGTCAGAAATTTGAAAAAGCTTCAAAATGTATAAATGACATGTGGCAAAACCTTGAATGAAAATTTCTTTAAATGTTGCTGACATAATGGGCTTTCGAATCGCTATCATTATCTCACTCCCAAACACTGCTTTGTTCAAACATCTGCTCTCTAACTACTGTCCACTGCTGAAAGTCAACCACTGTTCTTCCATCTTCATTGTAAGGACTGATATTCAAAATATGTGTTACAACCACTGATATGCTATCCACTGATAGTAAAAATCACCCACTGTCCTCATTTTGACTGTTGTAACCACTGATACTTGCTTCATCAGTGGTTTCCAAAACAACTGTTCTCCATAATTCATCTCTTCATCATCTGTTGACACGTGGTCAGTTTTTAGCCATCAGATCATAATAACCGCTGCCACATCAGCGATCACTTTTTCCCCTAATAAAACCCTGATCAAAACCCCAAACAGGGTTTTACAATGTCGAATTGAATTCCAAAATTCTTTTCTCAAAGCAGTTTCCAACCCTTCTTCCTAAAATCGTTTTTCGTTCTCCTCCGCAGAAATGACGAAGTCAAAATCAAAATCAAAATCTAAACCTAAATCAACACCATCTTCCAAAGAGGTCGCTCAAACGGCCGAAGAATCCATCGAGATACCATACAAATCTCCTCATAATTATCTGGGCTTGCTCACAAAACCCACTGATAACCACACCTTCGACTCCATCATTGATATATTATCTGCATCAAAGTACAAAACTTTGTTAATAGCAGATGCTCCCATTTATCTGCAAACCCAGAGAGAGTTTTGGAAAAAGGCGACGCTTGAAAAACAAGATAATAAAGTCATAGCTATTAACTCCTCGATACAGGGTAAAGTGATTCAAATCACTCCACAATCAATCTCTGAAGTTTTTAAACTCGACGATCAGAAAGGTAAACCTTCTTTTGATAAAACCGAGTTGAAAAAGGATTTCTTAAAAAGAGGGTATGCAGAACAATCAAGGGTAGATACCTTACAAAAAGGTTACTTCCCTTCTGCATCTAGGTTTTTATTTCACACACTTTTAAGTTGTGTTTCAAATAAAACAACAACATTTAATGAAATACCATTGAAGATTCAATGTCTGGGCTATGCTATTTTAAATAATGAAAATTACAACTATTCCCAGGAGATCTTTAATGACTTGGTAAAAAATGCTGATAGCAAATCTTTTTTACTTTTTCCAAGGTTTTTAAGCTATTATTTTAAACAAAAATTTGAAAAAGAAAATGAAAATTTGCTCAAACAGGGTGTCTATTTTCAAATAAAAGGATTAACAATTGAAACAGTTTCTAAAATGATGGCACCAATAAAAACAAAAGCAGAGGTGTCTGAGCAGATTTCAGCAGTTACCACTGCTCCTCAGACATCTGCTGTTGAGCCCACTGCTCTAGGTGATCATAGCAGCACTACCACAGCTTTGAAACCCACACCTGACATCACCAAAAAGACCAAAAGAAAATCTTACAAAAAGCCCACCAAACCCAAGAAAAAGGCAACCCTGGAAGATGAGATCCCAGAGCAACTGCCTGTGACAACACAAATATCACCACAAACCACTGCTGCTACTTCCTCACAGCAGTTGGTAGAAAGATCTCCACCATTACCTCAAACTCCTCCTGCATCCTCACAAAAGGGTCAGGTTGTAATCACAGGGACACTAAATTATGAAGCTCTGGATCCACTCGGATCCATCTTCCACAGTCCTGATCCCAAGGACATGTCTCTTTCAACACCCATGCCCTCACCAATTATAATGCCACAATCAATAATACCCTTGTTGCATGCAGTTGCTATAGCTCAGACACAAACCAGTTCCTCTCTATCACCTGCCACTGAGAGTATACTCCCACAAGTGACTGGGTCTGATGCTATTACTCCTGCTATCCCAGCAACAATTGAGGAGGTTACACCCCCTGAGATACAAGTAACTCTCGGTGGTAGTTCAAGTGGAGCAGCAACTACAACTGATGGATCAACAGATCTTCAGTTGGACAGTTGTTTCATTAGTAAGACTCCCTTGAAGGCAATTTCTTCTATAGCACCATCGATAACCACCAGTGAGTTAGTTCTAACCACTGGTACCATCAAAGGTTTATCAAATGCTGAAGAAAGAAGTCCCCAGTACCGAGAACAAGGGGCATCAATGGATGATTTTTGGAACTCAGTTCCTAAGTCACACATTGATACAACCACTGCTGGTGGGGATTCAGATGATCCTACTAACGTGGGTGATGATTCAAGATATCAGGAATTGACGGGCAGAGTTGAAAAACTTGAAGATTCAGTTGCCGAAATAAAGGACATGGTGCAGCAGCTGTTAAAGGCTCAGAAAGCACAATCCACTGCTGTTCCACCTCAAGCACCTGCTCCGCCACAAGCACTTGCTGCAAATGAGCTCTGGAATCTTTTTCAACCTTTGCTAGAAAAACAAAAACAAAAAGCTGATCAGCAGCATGAAATGCATGTAAAAATGCTAACAAACATGGTGGAGTCAAGATTTAAAGATACTCAAGCAGACATCAAGGCTATAAAGGCCAGCATGCAAAAGACTGCCCATGGTGGAAAAGTTCCCTCCACTATCCTCTTCATGGATAACCCCCTTTCAGATAATGCCAAAAAGGGGGAGAAAATCAAGTTGAAGAAGAAGGGAATAGAAGATGGTCTGTATATTGAACAAGAAAAACAGACATCTAAACCACCTCCAAAAGACTCCTGTAACACCTGTGCCTCCACGGCCATTAAACAAATACCAAACCAATGAAATATTATATTTCATACTTGGTATTTGTAAAAATATGTGTATCATTTGCACATATCAATTCTTGTTCAATTTCAAACTCTAAATCGCTTTCTGGAAGGTTATACGCGCACCGATGCGTAAATATAACCAGTTTAATGCAACAAACACTCCGGAATAGTGACATAGGCTTAACATACCTTAAATAACCTTTACATAACTTAGAAATAAGTTTTGAAGGCTTTGGTATGGCAAAATCAAGTTAAATCGCTTACAGGGACTAAACTTGACAAACTGCGAAAGTATGCCAATTCGAACTGTAACAGACATTCCGGAGCATGACCATAAGTTAAACATACCATAAATACCCTTCACATAGCTTAGAAATAGTATTTGAGGTGTTCGGTATGCTAAAATAAACTTTTGTGTCATTCAGGGACTAAAAGTGTCAAAAAGTGCACAAGTTTGCATTTTCGCGCATAACTTACGTTCTGAATACATCTGGACATCCAAAAATTTATTTAAGCATGACTACATTATATTTTAGTGTTCGCCATAAGAAAAATCCATTCGTCACGTCATTTGGATCGTTTTTCGCGCTTATGCGCATTCCGTCGTAATTAGCCGAACAACGCAACCGTACGGCTAAACGAACCGACATCCGAGATATTTTTGAGAACATTTTAAGTTCCCTTTACTTTAAATTCATTTTAGAGCTTTTAAATGGGGTTAACGGGCCTTAAACGCGTCGGAAAAGGCCTTATTACACTACAGGGACCAAATCTGCCATTTTTGAAACTTTATGTGTAGAAACTTTGAATCTGGTCCAAATTCAATTTTGCACATGTTTTAACAATACTATGGGCTGGTTTTGATGGCACATGGTATTACAATACCATGTGTGCTAAGTGTATGGCCAAGATCGCATCACGTTTTCCTAGAAACGATCCTAACGGTTCGGGTATTCCTATAAATACCCATTCACCCCCATTGCTAAAATCACTAGAATCTTGATCTTAGGAACTCTAAGTTGAAACCATTGTTTCATACCTGAGATTCTTGGATCGAGATTAGCATTCGGGGACCCTTCGTAAGTATTCTTTCGTTCTTTTATTGCTTTTCGAGTCTTTCGAGCCTGAAAGTCAAACTTTGTTTGACTTTCTGCGTTGACCAGTTATGGTCAATGCGAAGTTCGTTTGAACTTCGCAACGTGAGTGTAATCACGTTGGTTATAGTCCCTTGGGACTATGCCTACTGATTACCACGTTGTCTAGGGTCGTAGTGTAAGCGATCTAATAAATGGCTTATACCTTCGAACCCGACCGAGTTTGGTCGATCATTAGGATCCGACCAAATACATTAGGTGACCATAGTAGGTAGGGAATAACCTTCCGAGGTTATACCCTATGGTCGCTTCGTTTAAGTAGTTGTATGATAGGTAGTTTATATGCCTTAGGTAAATTACCAGAATACCCTTTTCATGTATAATTGGTAATTAAGCATATGTAACCTAAACTTTTGTCACATAACTGATTATGTAACATGTTTAGGAATATAACACTTGTCATAGGACTAGTTAGACGGTCCGAACGCGCTTTGCGCGCATGACGCGTTAAAGTAGCGTATGTTACCTAAATGGGTCGCGATGAGTCGAAAGCACTTAGGTTAGTCTCAATGTAGTATGTAGGCCTTGTTAAACCATATCATATGAGTTCCAATACTCATTTGGTTTACCAAGCCTCATCCTATCCGATCTCCCGATTAAAGTCCGGTTTATTTATAGATTTGCCGACTGATTCCGTGCTCCCTCTAGCTTTGTTTGGTTGTTGTTCAAGACCTCTAAGCATTCTCAGGCGAGTACATTATTCCCCTATTTTACTGCTTTCAATTGTTTTGGGGTGACTCATATGTGCTAAATGTTTTCGATGTTATAAAGATGGTTTCAAAAACGATTAAGACGATTTATACAAAACTAATAACGATTTCATAAAGTGAACAAACTTGTTGGTTGTAGTTACATAACAAATGACATTCATTAGCAATGATCAAGCCGACCAGTATTAGGTTATGGTACCATAGGATCTGACAAGTCCTGTTATTTACTACACCCGTAGTTATGTGTGGGTGTTGTGGGTAGCGACTGAATCTGAAATTTTTAATTTACTCTTTGGTAAGGGTTTATTAATGCGAGATGTTAATCTATCCTTTGGTAAGGGTTTATTAATGCGAATTATTAATCTATCCTTTGGTAAGGGTTTATTAATGCGAGTCAAGAAGGTTTGAATGTTATTAGCGAGACGACCATTTAAGTAGTTTCACGACCTAAAACGAATTAGACGATTGGGTAAACGATTGGTTTTCACACGATGTTTTAACGATTGGGTAAACGATTGGATTCAAAGCGATATACGATTGGGTTTTGGTTACATATTACATGATTTACATTGGGCATGAACATTATTTTGGTGGTTTGGTTTGATTAAGTGATTAAGTAACAATGCGTGTGGAATATGATACAAGCATGGTGGATACGCCGCTGGTACTTCCTATATATAAGTGTTTGTATGGTATTACATATTGTAGCGTTATTTGAATCATTTCAGTTTGAGACATAGAACATTTTATACAAGTAACATACTTTTCACAAGACATTTATTTACAAACAACTTATCTTATACAAACTCATTTTACATGGTTATTCATTTAATCATGCATTATTCTCTTATTTATACATATCACCTGAACTTATTATTTTTTTAAATGATTTACAAAGACAAAGCAAATTACAAGGTTCATGACTAAACATTTTCTTAAACAGAAGTCATGAATCTTATTTTCACAAAACCTATGTACTCGCCAGCATTTCTTTGCTGACCTCGTTTTCACATATGTTTCAGGTATTGTTGAATGATATCGATTGATAAGATGCATGCTCACATAGGACTGGACAAGGCCTTAGTGACTCAATAACAATGATAGACTATGTTTAATTTGTATATTTAGATTTCCAGACGATGTAATTATTCAATGTTTAATAAAACGAAACACTTTTTGGTATCCATGGTTATGAAACATTAATTCTGTTGCAACACGCCCCGATGTTTCCGCCGCGATTTGTTGTTTTATGCGGTCGGGGTGTGACAGAAAAGATGGTATCAGAGCCAATGGTTATAGGGAATTAGGTTATTAGTAATGCTTTGACCTAGTCTATAACCTTTCTAGGACCCTAACGCGAGTTTACTTGCATTTAGTCATAAAACAATACCGTCACCTATCCTTAGGCGACGACCACAACAAGAACATAAATTTCAAAACCGCTTTGAAAACTAATCATCTGTTCTAGGATGATTGATTACTAGGTTTTGAACTCTCAGTTATATGGTTTTGAACCCCTTTGAGTTTTCAAAACTTCGTCAAGGTTTTGGGTTTTAAATAATGTGAACACGTGCAAACTGGAAGGGTGAATGCCTGTATTCTGGGTTTTCTGTCTAGGCAAGCACTTCGTATACATCTCATCAGACGCGAGACCAGTTGTGCTTACCTGGGAATTCTTGGGGTGAGTGTTCACTTATAGGCGAGCATGTCTTCGCGATACATTATTTTTGACCCATTTACTTTGATTAGTCATCGTCTCATTTGTTTGCCTTAGGTAACAAACAAATGATCGCAATTTTCATGCGTTATCATTCTGTTTTGATTGTCCAAAAACCTTTCACCTGTTTCTCCCTATGCCTTTCTTTTTCTTCAAGAATGTCTCTTCATCACGATGACGCCCAGATATCTGAGCAAGCAGCCAAAATTCGCTCAGCGAATAGGCGAAGTAGTCCTGAAGACTGTTGAATTAGCTACTGCCATGTATCATCTCCAGGATGAAGCCACTCAAGAGTCACCAAGACAGGCAGGACCTAGTCAGGCGACAACACCATCAGCCAATAAACCAATCGAGGAATCAAAGACCATGGATGAACGATCCCCTAAGAAGTCAAAGAAGCGAAAGGCTTCTCAGAACTTCGCCATGGTCGCTCACAATGGTAAAGCAGTCCCCAACCAACCAGCTCAACCCCCTGCTAGGTGTGTATGGCTTTTCCTATGATACCTACATCAAGGAACTATGTACCTTACAAACTACTCTTGTGATTTCTCTCTTTCAAATGATTGCTCATGATTCCCTCGAAAATTTTAAGTACTCGTTTCACTCTAAGAAACAAAGTACAGAAAATTAAGTGACATTATGAGTAATCGTGCTTTTCGCACATCTGTGCCTTTAAATCCTTGGTTAGATAACTAAGGTTATTTTCAAATCTCATACCCATTACGTTTTGATTTTTCAACATACACAGTACCAGTATTTCAAAACAATCTTCATGATCTCAAAACATTTCATATAGTTTGAAAACAATTTTTCTAGATGCATTGTCTATGTTATTTCAAAAACATTGGCCATGTTATCAAAACCAACCTTTCTAATTTCAAAATATTTCATATAGTCTAAAGACAATATTAACACAATACATTTTCTGATCAAGTGCATGATTTCGAAAAGCATCATTCATGTCTTTCAAAAACCTTATACATAATTTCAAAATTCATCTCGCATGATTTTAAAACATTTTTGTAAATATATCTACCTAATACACCTACTTTATTTCAAAAGTATTATATATAAGGTTTCAAAAACGTTAAACACATTTTTCTTAAAAGAACCCCATGCATAGTTTTCAAAAATATTTTCCTCATACATTGACTTAACCTTCAAAATTCTGCTTCATATGTCGCCTTGACATATCAAGCATCTCAACTTCATAAGCATTCTACATCATGTTTTGACCTAAGCACATCCAGTGCAAGGTTTCAAAACATCTTCAACTTCTAAAATTCATATGGGATCTTTTTATCTTTATAATTAGATCCTTGTGGATGATTATCGTTCAAATCAGAGTCCTTAATTGGATCCTTATGTACCTTAATTCGAACACTTCGGTTCCTAGTAATCGAAATCGAATTTTCTTTTTGAATCTTTCTATCTTTATAGTTGGATTCTTGATAACGTTTAAAGTACCAAATGAAATCCACGGAATGGATTCCAAGTGTGCTTTAAATGCATGTACGCAATTTACAAGACAAATTAACGAACAATTTTGTGGTTATGTGATATGTGTTTATGTGTTCTCCTCTATGATTTTGTGTGATCCGATTTTCAAATCCTCATAGAATCTTTCATGTTTTCATATGAGAGATTCATAGTAGGATATTCAAAAGGTACTACCTTAAATCCTTATGGGCTTCTACCTGGTAGTTAAGACCCTTGGGTTATATAGTACCACTCCATGATTCATAAGAGACCCTCTTAGTGGTCTAGCCTAAAAGATTGATTCACAATTTGGCTAAAGAACGACATCTAGTGATGTAGCTGAACAGACTCCTTGATAGTCTATTTAGATCATTTATTGATTTAATTAAAAGGACTTTATGGCGGTCTAGTCACACTCATCACAGGTTCATTCATTTGGTTTTCCCCTACATATTATAAAATAGACTGTGTAAACTGTGCAAGGAATGGTCTGATTATGGACGCGTACATAATTATGAAATTTAGTGCACAGAAACCCAGTAAGATTTATTATGTGTAAGAGCCGATAGTGACAACAATAACGGAATGAGAACGATGTAATAGAGGTACGGTGGACGCACCAATGATGCTTCATATACTTGTATATAAGTATCCCTCTTACATTGCAATCATGATGTTATTAAAGGTTACTAGAAGTTCAGAACCCTAATCAATATTGTTCGATCTTTTCAACTTCATATTTCCAAGCTCTCACAAGTTTCCTCTAAATAAATTTCGGGACGAAATTTCCTAAAGTAGGGGAGACTGTAACACCTGTGCCTCCACGGCCATCAAACAAATACCAAACCAATGAAATATTATATTTCATACTTGGTATTTGTAAAAATATGTGTATCATTTGCACATATCAATTCTTGTTCAATTTCAAACTCTAAATCGCTTTCTGGAAGGTTATACGCGCACCGATGCGTAAATATAACCAGTTTAATGCAACAAACACTCCGTAATAGTGACATAGGCTTAACATACCTTAAATAACCTTTACATAACTTAGAAATAAGTTTTGAAGGCTTTGGTATGGCAAAATCAAGTTAAATCGCTTACAGGGACTAAACTTGACAAACTGCGAAAGTATGCCAATTCGAACTGTAACAGACATTCCGGAGCATGACCATAAGTTAAACATACCATAAATACCCTTCACATAGCTTAGAAATAGGATTTGAGGTGTTCGGTATGCTAAAATAAACTTTTGTGTCATTCAGGGACTAAAAGTGTCAAAAAGTGCACAAGTTTGCATTTTCGCGCATAACTTACGTTCTGAATACATCTGGACATCCAAAAATTTATGTAAGCATGACTACATTATATTTTAGTGTTCGCCATAAGAAAAATCCATTCGTCACGTCATTTGGATCGTTTTTCGCGCTTATGCGCATTCCGTCGTAATTAGCCGAACAACGCAACCGTACGGCTAAACGAACCGACATCCGAGATATTTTTGAGAACATTTTAAGTTCCCTTTACTTTAACTTCATTTTAGAGCTTTTAAATGGGGTTAACGGGCCTTAAACGCGTCGGAAAAGGCCTTATTACACTACAGGGACCAAATCTGCCATTTTTGAAACTTTATGTGTAGAAACTTTGAATCTGGTCCAAATTCAATTTTGCACATGTTTTAACAATACTATGGGCTGGTTTTGATGGCACATGGTATTACAATACCATGTGTGCTAAGTGTATGGCCAAGATCGCATCACGTTTTCCTAGAAACGATCCTAACGGTTCGGGTATTCCTATAAATACCCATTCACCCCCATTGCTAAAATCACTAGAATCTTGATCTTAGGAACTCTAAGTTGAAACCATTGTTTCATACCTGAGATTCTTGGATCGAGATTAGCATTCGGGGACCCTTCGTAAGTATTCTTTCGTTCTTTTATTGCTTTTCGAGTCTTTCGAGCCTGAAAGTCAAACTTTGTTTGACTTTCTGCGTTGACCAGTTATGGTCAATGCGAAGTTCGTTTGAACTTCGCAACGTGAGTGTAATCACGTTGGTTATAGTCCCTTGGGACTATGCCTACTGATTACCACGTTGTCTAGGGTCGTAGTGTAAGCGATCTAATAAATGGCTTATACCTTCGAACCCGACCGAGTTTGGTCGATCATTAGGATCCGACCAAATACATTAGGTGACCATAGTAGGTAGGGAATAACCTTCCGAGGTTATACCCTATGGTCGCTTCGTTTAAGTAGTTGTATGATAGGTAGTTTATATGCCTTAGGTAAATTACCAGAATACCCTTTTCATGTATAATTGGTAATTAAGCATATGTAACCTAAACTTTTGTCACATAACTGATTATGTAACATGTTTAGGAATATAACACTTGTCATAGGACTAGTTAGACGGTCCGAACGCGCTTTGCGCGCATGACGCGTTAAAGTAGCGTATGTTACCTAAATGGGTCGCGATGAGTCGAAAGCACTTAGGTTAGTCTCAATGTAGTATGTAGGCCTTGTTAAACCATATCATATGAGTTCCAATACTCATTTGGTTTACCAAGCCTCATCCTATCCGATCTCCCGATTAAAGTCCGGTTTATTTATAGATTTGCCGACTGATTCCGTGCTCCCTCTAGCTTTGTTTGGTTGTTGTTCAAGACCTCTAAGCATTCTCAGGCGAGTACATTATTCCCCTATTTTACTGCTTTCAATTGTTTTGGGGTGACTCATATGTGCTAAATGTTTTCGATGTTATAAAGATGGTTTCAAAAACGATTAAGACGATTTATACAAAACTAATAACGATTTCATAAAGTGAACAAACTTGTTGGTTGTAGTTACATAACAAATGACATTCATTAGCAATGATCAAGCCGACCAGTATTAGGTTATGGTACCATAGGATCTGACAAGTCCTGTTATTTACTACACCCGTAGTTATGTGTGGGTGTTGTGGGTAGCGACTGAATCTGAAATTTTTAATTTACTCTTTGGTAAGGGTTTATTAATGCGAGATGTTAATCTATCCTTTGGTAAGGGTTTATTAATGCGAATTATTAATCTATCCTTTGGTAAGGGTTTATTAATGCGAGTCAAGAAGGTTTGAATGTTATTAGCGAGACGACCATTTAAGTAGTTTCACGACCTAAAACGAATTAGACGATTGGGTAAACGATTGGTTTTCACACGATGTTTTAACGATTGGGTAAACGATTGGATTCAAAGCGATATACGATTGGGTTTTGGTTACATATTACATGATTTACATTGGGCATGAACATTATTTTGGTGGTTTGGTTTGATTAAGTGATTAAGTAACAATGCGTGTGGAATATGATACAAGCATGGTGGATACGCCGCTGGTACTTCCTATATATAAGTGTTTGTATGGTATTACATATTGTAGCGTTATTTGAATCATTTCAGTTTGAGACATAGAACATTTTATACAAGTAACATACTTTTCACAAGACATTTATTTACAAACAACTTATCTTATACAAACTCATTTTACATGGTTATTCATTTAATCATGCATTATTCTCTTATTTATACATATCACCTGAACTTATTATTTTTTTAAATGATTTACAAAGACAAAGCAAATTACAAGGTTCATGACTAAACATTTTCTTAAACAGAAGTCATGAATCTTATTTTCACAAAACCTATGTACTCGCCAGCATTTCTTTGCTGGCCTCGTTTTCACATATGTTTCAGGTATTGTTGAATGATATCGATTGATAAGATGCATGCTCACATAGGACTGGACAAGGCCTTAGTGACTCAATAACAATGATAGACTATGTTTAATTTGTATATTTAGATTTCCAGACGATGTAATTATTCAATGTTTAATAAAACGAAACACTTTTTGGTATCCATGGTTATGAAACATTAATTCTGTTGCAACACGCCCCGATGTTTCCGCCGCGATTTGTTGTTTTACGCGGTCGGGGTGTGACAACTCCAAATCTCAAACTTTCATCCAAACAGCTGATACATCAGTAGTTACAAAAACTGCTAGCCAAACAGTTGCCATCACTTCAACACACACCACATCCACTGCTTTACCACCATCACCACCAAAAACAACATCACCTGCTGCTAAAAAGCAGAAGACAGCAGATGTCAAAACATCTGCTGTAATGACAACAGTGGTTGAAGCACCAGTTGTTTCAACTACTGTTAGTCAATCACAAACCACTGCCACCCAATCTACCACCACTGTTTCACCCAAAGCATCATCAGTCCCTCCTCAAACAAAAAGGAGAATTTCAGCAAAACTATCAGTTTCTACTCACATAGGTCAGATCTATGGAGCAATTTGCCAAAAATCTATGTCAGCAAATCTCAGAAAGGGCAGATGAGTCCTTGAGAAATGACTATATTGATAATATCATGACCTACAAGAAATACAAGGGGGAGAAACACATGTACAAAAACTGGACCATTCCTGAGCTTGAGAAGGAGGCAGCCAGGATTCAAGAAATGATAAAAAATAAGGTCAAGCAGACTCCTCCTAAAAAGTTCAAACAGTTTGAAGCTGATAAGGCCTTAGAGTTGAAGAGAATGAAGGAGGAGCTGATAGCAGCTGATTATGGGTCAAATAATTCTGTGTCAAGGTGGGGAGAAGATAGGGTCAGGGCTACCTACAAAAGGTTGGAAGAACTTAGAAAGAAAGATCCAACAGTTCCACAAAAGCCTGACTATTCCAAAGCAGAGGTCTTGTCACAACCCCCGATCCTTGTTCCCCGGGAACTGGCGGACGTGAGATCAGAGTTTGGTGGTATCAGTTTTTATTTAGTCTCGCAGCGGAATTTACATCAGGACCGTAGTTAGGAAATGTTTATCAGAGTAAAACCACCATATTTGATATTAATAATAACATGGGCAAAACCCAAGTTTCTTATTACAATACATTTATAGGGACAGACCCTATTTTATTGAATTTAAAACATCGTTTAATGGGTAACTTTTATAGCCACATTTTCCCAAGCCTTCAGTGCTCTCCAGCTGGCTTTTTACTAATTGGCTTTCACATTAGGTTACCTGAAACATGTTTTAAAAATATTTGTCAGTGGGAAATACTGGTGAGTGAATCCCAGTTTAATCAAGTTTAAAGTCACAGTGAACAGTATTGAGAGCGATCACATTGTTTATGTCTACACATTACTCCATTAGTATTGTCAATCCACTGACTTGTGGGTCATATTACCCATTGGCTAACTCATTGTCCAATGGTAACGTGTTGTCATCCCGACTTACTACTCGCAAGTAGTACAAAATTTGTATACAAAACCCCAACATACCGGCAGTAATTGAATAACTACAAAGACTCAATCACTGCTAATTTTCATGGTAAAACATTTAAGGTTTGGTAAAATATTACCAAAAACATTTACAAAAAGAGGATAAACTCACATTGCTGTCTTAGGCTTTTCGTAAGGGTTTCCTGGCTATAATCTATAATTTATACAAATGTACATTGATTAGTACCATAACCCTTTGAAATTATTAATAATACCCTCCCCGAGACGGCATTCCAACAACTACGTCGGGCAGAACCACGACAGTTGTTACGGAACCCTAAATCAATCGGGCAGCGTAACTATTACGAAACTGGGGTTATAATACTTACAACGGAGCAGAACCTCGCTAATTAGGGGTATAATACCCAAAATATTAAGCTTATAACTTCAGAATTCGAGATTGAGAATAAGAAATGAGCGACGGAAACTGAAAACTGATGCCTGCTATTTATACTTGTGAAATTGAGTTTCCACGCGGCCCGCTTTAGATACAGGGAACATGTACGCGGCCCGCGTCAACATGAGTCAACGCAGTAGCTTAGTCCGGTCATCACTAGGCTTGACACGATTACGACACGTGTCAGCACCGGATGCATCCGCGTATCACGAGCCCGCGCGGCCCGCATGAACTAACCATAACTCGTACGCGGCCCGCATCAGCTTAAAATTCAGATTTTTATTTTATTTTTATAAACTATAACATAATACGGGCTCGGTTTTCGCATACGGGGTATAATATAAAACATATTAGGACATTTTATAATATAATAGGGTGTCAAACATATTATGAGAGTGTTGGTTTTACCGAGGGTTGTTACATTCTCCCCACCTTACTTTAGAGCTCGTCCTCGAGATCTACTGAAATAAATGTGGATATTTCCTTTTCATTTCTGACTCGAGCTCCCAAGTGTATTCAGGTCCTCTTTTGGAATCCCATTTCACTTTGACTAGAACTAGTCTTTTGTGCTTGAGATTCTTGACTTTCATATCTTCAATTTGTAGAGGTCTTTCTACAAATTTAAGCTGTTCATTTACCTCTATATCCTTAAGAGGAACTATCAGTGATTCATCAGCTAAACACTTTTTGAGATTAGATACATGAAACACATCATGTATTCCTGCCATTTCCTCTGGCAGTTGTAGCTGATAGGCTACAGGTCCTATTCTTCTAATAATCTTAAAAGGTCCAAAATACCTGGGACTTAGCTTTCCTCTTTTGATGAATCTTACCACTCCTTTCCAAGGAGAGACTTTCAACAATACTTTATCTCCTACCTGAAATTCTAATGGCTTGCATCGGTTATCAGCATAACTCTTTTGTCGATCACGTGCAGCTTTCAGTCGTTCCTTGACTTGAATAATCTTGTCAGTTGTTTCCTGTACTATCTCAGGTCCAGATAATTGTTGTTCCCCAATTTCTGCCCAACAGACTGGGGTTCGACACTTTCTTCCATAAAGTGCTTCGAATGGTGCAGCATTGATACTTGTGTGATAACTATTATTATAAGAAAATTCTATTCAAGGTAAGCGATCGTCCCAATTACCTCCAAAATCAATTACACAAGCTCTAAGCATATCTTCCATTGTCTGAATTGTCCTTTCACTTTGTCCATCTGTTTGAGGATGATAAGCTGTGCTTAACCTTAACTTGGTTCCCATTGCCTTTTGGAAACTTGACCAAAAACGAGAGGTAAATCTACTATCTCTATCAGAAACAATTGGTAAAGGAATGCCATGTAAAGAAACAATTTTATTTACATACAACTTAGCTAATTGTTCCATACTAATCGTTTCCTTCATTGGTAGAAAATGAGCTGACTTAGTTAGTCTATCTACAATCACCTAGATTGTATCATTTCCTTTTCTAGTTTTGGGTAATTTAGTAACAAAATCCATT
Organism: Helianthus tuberosus; assembly: GCA_030545235.1. NCBI lineage: Eukaryota > Viridiplantae > Streptophyta > Magnoliopsida > Asterales > Asteraceae > Helianthus > Helianthus tuberosus. The sequence goes on from JARYGA010025806.1 coordinate 43,119, forward strand.
GTTATTAATTCCCATTTCCAAACTAGCATTTCTAATTGCTGTAACAAACCTGAGGGTTTCTGATGTTCAGCTTTAACTTGTGAACAAGTTAAACATTTAGAAACATAGGTTGCTATGTCCTTTTTCATTCCTATCCACCAGAAATTTTTCCTTAAATCCTGGTACATTTTATCACTTCCTGGATGCATCGTATACTTAGATTTATGGGCTTCTTCTAATATACGATTACGTAGATTTCCTAATTTAGGTATCCATATTCTTTTTTCATGAAATCTCCATATTTCATCTGTTCCTTGTTTTAATTCTTTTAACATACCTTTTAATTTTTCAGAATCATCCTTGATTACTGATTCTTGTGCTTCTCTGATTTGATCATTTAAATCTACTTGAAGATTTAATTTAAGAGAACGTACCCTTTTTGGCTTTTCATGATATTTTCGACTTAAAGCATCTGCCACTACATTTGCTTTTCCTTCATGATACTGGATATTACAATCATAATCGCTAAGAAATTCCATCCAGCGTCTTTGTCTCATATTCAACTCTTTCTGCCCGAAGACATACCTTAAACTTTTATGATCAGTGAATATGGTAAACTTACAACCATAGAGGTAATGTCTCCAAATCTTAAGAGCAAAAATTATAGCTCCTAATTCTAAATCATGGGTTGAATAATTCTCTTCATGATTCTTAAGTTGTCTAGATGCGTAAGCTATAACCTTTTGACGTTGCATCAACACACATCCATAACCTAATTTAGAAGCATCACAATAGACTACAAAGTCTTCAGTTCCTTCTGGCAATGCTAATATAGGTGTATGGGTTAATATTTGCTTAAGAATTCTAAAGGCTTCTTCTTGTTTTACTCCCCATTCAAACTTAACAGATTTACAGGTTAGCTTAGTTAAGGGAATGGCTATTCTAGAAAAATCTTGAATAAATCTTCTATAATAACCGGCCAATCCTAAGAAACTTCTGACCTCAGTTGGTGATTCAGGGGTTTTCCATTTCGTAATTGCTTCAATCTTTGTTGGATCTACATGAATTCCTTCATGATTAACTAGATGTCCAAGGAATTGTACCTGTTCTAACCAAAATTCACATTTTGAAAACTTAGCATAAAGCTTTTCCTTTCTTAATAGACTTAAAAGTACGTGCAAATGTTTTGCATGATCCTCTTTACTCTTAGAATAAATTAGAATATCATCTATGAATACAATTATGAATTTATCCAAATATGGCTTACATATTCGGTTCATCATGTCCATAAATGCAGCTGGGGCATTGGTTAAACCAAATGGCATGACAGTAAATTCATAATGACCATACCTCGTTCTGAATGCGGTTTTAGGAATGTCCTCTTCCTGTACCTTTAATTGATGATATCCTGACCTTAAATCAATTTTAGAGAAAAATCGAGCTCCTTGCAGTTGATCAAACAAATCATCGATTCTTGGTAATGGGTACCGATTCTTAATCGTGACCTTGTTTAATTCACGGTAGTCAATGCACATACGCATTGATCCGTCCTTCTTTTTAACAAACAGTATTGGCGCTCCCCATGGCGACGAACTTGGTTGTATAAATCCTTTTTCTAACAATTCGTCTAATTGTTTCTTTAATTCTTGCATTTCTGCAGGTGCTAAACGGTAAGGTGCTTTGGCAATTGGTGAGGTTCCTGGTATCAAGTGAATTCTGAATTCAACTTCTCTATCTGGAGGTAGTCCTGGTAATTCTTCTGGAAATACATCTGAAAACTGAGATACTACTGGAATATCTTTTAGTTCTTTTCCTTTAGTGTTAGTGATTATAGAAATCAAATACACTATAGAACCTTTTCTCATGCGACATGCAGTTTTCATCACAGATATGAATTTTGTGGATCTAAAGGGCTTATCTCCTTTAATTGTGATCATTTTACCTATTGGTGATTTTATTTGGATTAACTTTTGATCACATAAAATACTAGCTTTATTGGCTATTAACCAATCCATTCCTAGAACAACATCAAATCCTACCAGATTCATAGGATAAAGATTTGGAATAAATTTCTGATTTAAAATTTCTATTCTTGCTCCCTGCAAGATTTCAGAAATTCTAACAGTTTCTCCATTGGCTGTCTCTACTAAACATTCATGTGGTAGTTTAGTTAATGACTGATTTAGAAATTTGCAAAACGATGTATTAATAAAACTTTGGTTTGCACCAGAGTCAAATAATACTTTAGCAAAGACATCATTAACTAAAAACGTACCATCTATGACATCCGGGATCATCTTGGCTTCTTCTGCAGTCAGAACAAATGCTCTAGCATTTTTAGTATTCTTGTTGTTTGCAGCTGGAGCCAATTTCGGACAATTTGGCCTGATATGACCTTTTTCTCCACAGTTGTAGCATAATCCATTACTGGTTTTCTTCCTGCAATTTTCTTCCTTGTGTCCTGGCATCTTACAATAATTACAAAGAATGGAGCATTTTCCAGAATGCTTTTTTCTTGCAGACCTTGCAGTATGTTGCAGAGGTAGAACCCATCTTCCTACGATTGTCAATTCCAGAACGGAATTCCTGTGTAAGCCTTTGGGTTAAGTTCCTCTTCTGATCTTCTTCTCTAGTACGGACTAACTCATCTGTCAAAGTGTTGGCTAATTCTACAGCTTCTTCTATGGTTTGAGGTCTAGCTGCCTTGACTACATGTCTAATTTCCCCAATTAATCCCCAGATATAAAGGGAAATTAACACTGGTTCTGGTGAAGCAAGAGTTGGCACTATCCTAGCATATTCGAAAAATAGCTTTGTGTACCCTTTGCTATCTACACCAGTCATCCTAAGGTTTAGAAATTTGTTTGCTATCTGTTCTTTTTCATTGGGTGGGCAGAATTTCCTTTCTACTTTGTTTTTAAATTCTTCCCATTCCATATTATAGGTGTGATCACTTCCTCTTGTCTGGAGGATAGTGTTCCACCATTCTAGTGCTGCATTCTTAAACAGATTAGAAGCAAACAATATCTTATCTTCTTCAGCACACTTACTTATCCTTAAGACTGCCTCAGTCTTTTCTATCCAGCGTAAGGTTGCAATGGCCCGTTCATTGCCCGAGAATTCCATTGGTTTACAAGACTAGAATTCTTTATAAGAACAACCATAAGGCATGGTTCTTCTTCTTTTGGGAATAGGCATTTGAAGTACAGGTCCATTGTTCACACTGTTTTCTGGTTCAAGTGGTCGTTTACTGCTATGCCTACTTTTATTATCAGCATCCTTAACAGTTTGAAGTATAAATGGCATTGCATCTATAATTCCCTGTGCCACTATATGTTGAATAGCACTATTGTCCACTTGGTTTCCATTGTTATTGACACTCGGATTATCATTAACCACGTTAATGTTACTCTGGTTATCGTTATTCAGATTTTCTTGATTTCCTTCATCGGCCATCTGAATTTTAAACATTTATCCCATATTAATATCACAAAATAGTAAGTAATATAATTGATCACATGACACACAATCTAACAAAAAACGTAGATCATTGCTACTTACTCTTTTCATATACTTATGCGTCTATTACACACTAGTACAGAAATAAAAATTACAATACCAACAGAAATAAAATAGTAATATGCATCCGTACACACATATTTTTATTTTATTATTTTTATTTTATTATATTAGTATTACTAGCACTTCTTTATCATTCACGGATATGGATTTATCCAAAAATCCATATTGCGCTCATCGTATTTCCATACGAGACGCTCTCCCACCTGACGCATCCTCCCACTGCTCTCTAAAATTTCCTCCCCGAAAGTCCTAAGTTCTTGAACGTTTTCTGCACTCATTGGGGGTGCAGGTTCTCGGACTGGGTTTGGAATCTGGGGTACGGGTTCCTGATATGGGGGTGACATTTCCTGAAATTGGTAAGGATCCTCTAATATTTCCCTAATATAGTCATTTTGATAATAGTGATCTAAAGGGTCCATACCTAGGTAAGCTTCTATGTTCTGTATGGGTGGATAATCCTGGATAGGGTAACGTTGCACAAAGTCTCTATTGTCGTCCCACCAGGGGTCATAATTTGGGTCTATGGGGTTTGGTGCAGGCACTCTAGGGATTTCTTCTGGGTTAAAGTTGTACATCTCTTCTTGATTTTCCTGATTTTCTATTTCCATGGGTTGTTCTGGGTTTTGTGGTTGTGGGGCTACTAATTGTTCCAGACTTGGGTCAGCAGCAGTCGTAGCTAAGATATGGAAATTAGCTAGGCTTCTATTAAGTATTTCTTGAGTATGGGCATCTTTCTCTCCCTTAATAGCTGCTAAAGCCCTTTGCTGTTGCAATTTCCTCATTCTTTTTCTACGAGCAAAAGCTTCTTTACTGAACCATCCTCGTTTCTTAGTAGGAAATGGTTCTTCAGATTGAGCTCTAAAGGCAAATATTCCGTCTTCCTGATCAGCAGTATACCCAGAGAGGGCAGGCTGTGATGATGTACCTTCACTCTTAGGTGAATCAGCTAACTGACGATTCACGTCTGATGGCCCTTGATCACTCATACTGAAAACTAACAGATAGTCAAATAACACATAACCAATAAATACAGTTATGCACGTATTTTCGTAATTATATCCTAACACAAAATTTAGAATTTAAGTGTCAGCAGAACACTTCTTTGGCTCAGACCAGTGGCTAGGCTCTGATACCACCTTCTGTCACAACCCCCGATCCCTGTTCCCCGGGAACGGGCGGACGTGAGATCAGAGTTTGGTGGTATCAGTTTTTATTTAGTCTCGCAGCGGAATTTACATCAGGACCGTAGTTAGGAAATGTTTATCAGAGTAAAACCACCATATTTGATATTAATAATAACATGGGCAAAACCCAAGTTTCTTATTACAATACATTTATAGGGACAGACCCTATTTTATTGAATTTAAAACATCGTTTATTGGGTAACTTTTATAGCCACATTTTCCCAAGCCTTCAGTGCTCTCCAGCTGGCTTTTTACTAATTGGCTTTCACATTGGGTTACCTGAAACATGTTTTAAAAATATTTGTCAGTGGGAAATACTGGTGAGTGAATCCCAGTTTAATCAAGTTTAAAGTCACGGTGAACAGTATTGAGAGCGATCACATTGTTTATGTCTACACATTACTCCATTAGTATTGTCAATCCACTGACTTGTGGGTCATATTACCCATTGGCTAACTCATTGTCCAATGGTAACGTGTTGTCATCCCGACTTACTACTCGCAAGTAGTACAAAATTTGTATACAAAACCCCAACATACCGGCAGTAATTGAATAACTACAAAGACTCAATCACTGCTAATTTTCATGGTAAAACATTTAAGGTTTGGTAAAATATTACCAAAAACATTTACAAAAAGAGGATAAACTCACATTGCTGTCTTAGGCTTTTCGTAAGGGTTTCCTGGCTATAATCTATAATTTATACAAATGTACATTGATTAGTACCATAACCCTTTGAAATTATTAATAATACCCTCCCCGAGACGGCATTCCAACAACTACGTCGGGCAGAACCACGACAGTTGTTACGGAACCCTAAATCAATCGGGCAGCGTAACTATTACGAAACTGGGGTTATAATACTTACAACGGAGCAGAACCTCGCTAATTAGGGGTATAATACCCAAAATATTAAGCTTATAACTTCAGAATTCGAGATTGAGAATAAGAAATGAGCGACGGAAACTGAAAACTGATGCCTGCTATTTATACTTGTGAAATTGAGTTTCCACGCGGCCCGCTTTAGATACAGGGAACATGTACGCGGCCCGCGTCAACATGAGTCAACGCAGTAGCTTAGTCCGGTCATCACTAGGCTTGACACGATTACGACACGTGTCAGCACCGGATGCATCCGCGTATCAAGAAGGTTTGAATGTTATTAGCGAGACGACCATTTAAGTAGTTTCACGACCTAAAACGAATTAGACGATTGGGTAAACGATTGGTTTTCACACGATGTTTTAACGATTGGGTAAACGATTGGATTCAAAGCGATATACGATTGGGTTTTGGTTACATATTACATGATTTACATTGGGCATGAACATTATTTTGGTGGTTTGGTTTGATTAAGTGATTAAGTAACAATGCGTGTGGAATATGATACAAGCATGGTGGATACGCCGCTGGTACTTCCTATATATAAGTGTTTGTATGGTATTACATATTGTAGCGTTATTTGAATCATTTCAGTTTGAGACATAGAACATTTTATACAAGTAACATACTTTTCACAAGACATTTATTTACAAACAACTTATCTTATACAAACTCATTTTACATGGTTATTCATTTAATCATGCATTATTCTCTTATTTATACATATCACCTGAACTTATTATTTTTTTAAATGATTTACAAAGACAAAGCAAATTACAAGGTTCATGACTAAACATTTTCTTAAACAGAAGTCATGAATCTTATTTTCACAAAACCTATGTACTCGCCAGCATTTCTTTGCTGGCCTCGTTTTCACATATGTTTCAGGTATTGTTGAATGATATCGATTGATAAGATGCATGCTCACATAGGACTGGACAAGGCCTTAGTGACTCAATAACAATGATAGACTATGTTTAATTTGTATATTTAGATTTCCAGACGATGTAATTATTCAATGTTTAATAAAACGAAACACTTTTTGGTATCCATGGTTATGAAACATTAATTCTGTTGCAACACGCCCCGATGTTTCCGCCGCGATTTGTTGTTTTACGCGGTCGGGGTGTGACAACTCCAAATCTCAAACTTTCATCCAAACAGCTGATACATCAGTAGTTACAAAAACTGCTAGCCAAACAGTTGCCATCACTTCAACACACACCACATCCACTGCTTTACCACCATCACCACCAAAAACAACATCACCTGCTGCTAAAAAGCAGAAGACAGCAGATGTCAAAACATCTGCTGTAATGACAACAGTGGTTGAAGCACCAGTTGTTTCAACTACTGTTAGTCAATCACAAACCACTGCCACCCAATCTACCACCACTGTTTCACCCAAAGCATCATCAGTCCCTCCTCAAACAAAAAGGAGAATTTCAGCAAAACTATCAGTTTCTACTCACATAGGTCAGATCTATGGAGCAATTTGCCAAAAATCTATGTCAGCAAATCTCAGAAAGGGCAGATGAGTCCTTGAGAAATGACTATATTGATAATATCATGACCTACAAGAAATACAAGGGGGAGAAACACATGTACAAAAACTGGACCATTCCTGAGCTTGAGAAGGAGGCAGCCAGGATTCAAGAAATGATAAAAAATAAGGTCAAGCAGACTCCTCCTAAAAAGTTCAAACAGTTTGAAGCTGATAAGGCCTTAGAGTTGAAGAGAATGAAGGAGGAGCTGATAGCAGCTGATTATGGGTCAAATAATTCTGTGTCAAGGTGGGGAGAAGATAGGGTCAGGGCTACCTACAAAAGGTTGGAAGAACTTAGAAAGAAAGATCCAACAGTTCCACAAAAGCCTGACTATTCCAAAGCAGAGGTCTTGTCACAACCCCCGATCCTTGTTCCCCGGGAACTGGCGGACGTGAGATCAGAGTTTGGTGGTATCAGTTTTTATTTAGTCTCGCAGCGGAATTTACATCAGGACCGTAGTTAGGAAATGTTTATCAGAGTAAAACCACCATATTTGATATTAATAATAACATGGGCAAAACCCAAGTTTCTTATTACAATACATTTATAGGGACAGACCCTATTTTATTGAATTTAAAACATCGTTTAATGGGTAACTTTTATAGCCACATTTTCCCAAGCCTTCAGTGCTCTCCAGCTGGCTTTTTACTAATTGGCTTTCACATTAGGTTACCTGAAACATGTTTTAAAAATATTTGTCAGTGGGAAATACTGGTGAGTGAATCCCAGTTTAATCAAGTTTAAAGTCACAGTGAACAGTATTGAGAGCGATCACATTGTTTATGTCTACACATTACTCCATTAGTATTGTCAATCCACTGACTTGTGGGTCATATTACCCATTGGCTAACTCATTGTCCAATGGTAACGTGTTGTCATCCCGACTTACTACTCGCAAGTAGTACAAAATTTGTATACAAAACCCCAACATACCGGCAGTAATTGAATAACTACAAAGACTCAATCACTGCTAATTTTCATGGTAAAACATTTAAGGTTTGGTAAAATATTACCAAAAACATTTACAAAAAGAGGATAAACTCACATTGCTGTCTTAGGCTTTTCGTAAGGGTTTCCTGGCTATAATCTATAATTTATACAAATGTACATTGATTAGTACCATAACCCTTTGAAATTATTAATAATACCCTCCCCGAGACGGCATTCCAACAACTACGTCGGGCAGAACCACGACAGTTGTTACGGAACCCTAAATCAATCGGGCAGCGTAACTATTACGAAACTGGGGTTATAATACTTACAACGGAGCAGAACCTCGCTAATTAGGGGTATAATACCCAAAATATTAAGCTTATAACTTCAGAATTCGAGATTGAGAATAAGAAATGAGCGACGGAAACTGAAAACTGATGCCTGCTATTTATACTTGTGAAATTGAGTTTCCACGCGGCCCGCTTTAGATACAGGGAACATGTACGCGGCCCGCGTCAACATGAGTCAACGCAGTAGCTTAGTCCGGTCATCACTAGGCTTGACACGATTACGACACGTGTCAGCACCGGATGCATCCGCGTATCACGAGCCCGCGCGGCCCGCATGAACTAACCATAACTCGTACGCGGCCCGCATCAGCTTAAAATTCAGATTTTTATTTTATTTTTATAAACTATAACATAATACGGGCTCGGTTTTCGCATACGGGGTATAATATAAAACATATTAGGACATTTTATAATATAATAGGGTGTCAAACATATTATGAGAATGTTGGTTTTACCGAGGGTTGTTACATTCTCCCCACCTTACTTTAGAGCTCGTCCTCGAGATCTACTGAAATAAATGTGGATATTTCCTTTTCATTTCTGACTCGAGCTCCCAAGTGTATTCAGGTCCTCTTTTGGAATCCCATTTCACTTTGACTAGAACTAGTCTTTTGTGCTTGAGATTCTTGACTTTCATATCTTCAATTTGTAGAGGTCTTTCTACAAATTTAAGCTGTTCATTTACCTCTATATCCTTAAGAGGAACTATCAGTGATTCATCAGCTAAACACTTTTTGAGATTAGATACATGAAACACATCATGTATTCCTGCCATTTCCTCTGGCAGTTGTAGCTGATAGGCTACAGGTCCTATTCTTCTAATAATCTTAAAAGGTCCAACATACCTGGGACTTAGCTTTCCTCTTTTGATGAATCTTACCACTCCTTTCCAAGGAGAGACTTTCAACAATACTTTATCTCCTACCTGAAATTCTAATGGCTTGCATCGGTTATCAGCATAACTCTTTTGTCGATCACGTGCAGCTTTCAGTCGTTCCTTGACTTGAATAATCTTGTCAGTTGTTTCCTGTACTATCTCAGGTCCAGATAATTGTTGTTCTCCAATTTCTGCCCAACAGACTGGGGTTCGACACTTTCTTCCATAAAGTGCTTCGAATGGTGCAGCATTGATACTTGTGTGATAACTATTATTATAAGAAAATTCTATTCAAGGTAAGTGATCGTCCCAATTACCTCCAAAATCAATTACACAAGCTCTAAGCATATCTTCCATTGTATGAATTGTCCTTTCACTTTGTCCATCTGTTTGAGGATGATAAGCTGTGCTTAACCTTAACTTGGTTCCCATTGCCTTTTGGAAACTTGACCAAAAACGAGAGGTAAATCTACTATCTCTATCAGAAACAATTGGTAAAGGAATGCCATGTAAAGAAACAATTTCATTTATATACAACTTAGCTAATTGTTCCATACTAATCGTTTCCTTCATTGGTAGAAAATGAGCTGACTTAGTTAGTCTATCTACAATCACCCAGATTGTATCATTTCCTTTTCTAGTTTTGGGTAATTTAGTAACAAAATCCATTGTTATTAATTCCCATTTCCAAACAAGCATTTCTAATTGCTGTAACAAACCTGAGGGTTTCTGATGTTCAGCTTTAACTTGTGAACAAGTTAAACATTTAGAAACATAGGTTGCTATGTCCTTTTTCATTCCTATCCACCAGAAATTTTTCCTTAAATCCTGGTACATTTTATCACTTCCTGGATGCATCGTATACTTAGATTTATGGGCTTCTTCTAATATACGATTACGTAGATTTCCTAATTTAGGTATCCATATTCTCTTTTCATGAAATCTCCATATTTCATCTGTTCCTTGTTTTAATTCTTTTAACATACCTTTTAATTTTTCAGAATCATCCTTGATTACTGATTCTTGTGCTTCTCTGATTTGATCATTTAAATCTACTTGAAGATTTAATTTAAGAGAACGTACCCTTTTTGGCTTTTCATGATATTTTCGACTTAAAGCATCTGCCACTACATTTGCTTTTCCTTCATGATACCCTTTTTGGCTTTTCATGATATTTTCGACTTATAGACTAGGTCAAAGCATTACTAATAACCTAATTACCTATAACCATTGGCTCTGATACCATCTTTTCTGTCACACCCCGACCACGTAGAACATACAAAACGTGGCGGAAACATCGGGGAGTGTTGTAACAGAATTAATTGTTTCAAATCCATGGCAATTGAAGTTTCGTTTTATTGATTAAAGGTGTTACAATGTCTTAACAAACAAAGAAATACAACATAATTAACTAGTCTTGCATCTTTTATTGTCACTAAAGCCCAAGTCTGCCTATGTGTATCTTGATCATCTTATGCAACAGCTCCTGAAAAACACATGTGAAAATAGGTACGTCAGCATAAAAATGCCTGTGAGATACATAGGTTTTGTGAAAATAGGTTTCATGACTTATGTTTGAGAAAATGTTTAGTCATAAACCTTGTAATTTGCTTTGTTTTGTAAATCATTTGAAAAACAATGAGTTCAGATGATATGTATAAATAAGTGAATAATGTATGGTTAAATAAATAACCATGTAAGATGAGTTTGTATAAGATAAGTTGTTTGTAAAACAATGTCTTGTGAAAAGTATGTTATTTGTATAAAATGTTATATGTATCAAAGTGAAATGATTCAAATAACGCTACGATATATGTAATACCATACAAACACTTATATATAGGAAGTACCAGCGGCGTATCCACCATGCTTGTATCATATTACACACGCATCGTTACTTAATCACTTAATCAAACCAAACCATCAAGATGTAGAATGTTCATGTCTAATGTAAATCATGTAATATGTATCCAAAACGTAAGCCTGTGATGAATAACAAATGTACTAAGTACGCGACAATAGACATATGTAGCATGTGACCTGTACTAAGTATGCAACAATAGACATACTTAACATGTGACCTGTACTACGTATACAACAATAGACATACGCAATAGACATACTTAACATGTGACCTGTACTACGTATACAACAATAGACATACGTAGCATGTGACCTGTACTACGTATACAACAATAGACATACGTAGCATGTGACCTGTACTACGTATACAACAATAGACATACGTAGCATGTGACCTGTACTACGTATACAACAATAGGCATACGTAGCATGTGATGTAATGTAAAACGATGTACTAAGTAATGCACACAGTGGGCATACCTAGCATGAAATCTAATGAAATCATGTACTATAATGTACTAACGAACATAGCATGTATATGATGTGAAAACAGGAAAGCACGAAAGTAACAAGTAGGCACATGTGTTTCACCCCAAAACAGTTTGGAAAACAGTAAAAGAGGGGTCTATGTACTCACTTGAGATTGCTTAGTAGTCCTTGAGTAACAACCAAACAATGCTAGAGATCGCGGATATCAAACGGCACCTACTATAGGTAACTATGTTAATAAACCGGACCTAAATCGGAAGATCTGATAGAATGAGGGTTCGTAAACCAAACGAGTATAGAGACTCGTCTCATATGGTTTAACAAAGCCTACATACTAAATGAAACCTTAATCTAAGTGCTTTCGACCCATTACGACCCGTTTAGGTAGCTTATGCTACTTTAACGCGTCGTTCGCGTGAAACGCGTTCGGACCGCCTAACTAGTCCTATGACAAGTAGAATATGCCTAAATATGTTACATAATCAGTTATGTGACAAAGGTTTAGGTTACATATGCTTAATTACCAATTATACATGAAAAGGGTATTCTGGTAATTTACCTAAGGCATATAAACTACCTATCATACAACTACTCAAACGATGTGACCATAGGGTATAACCTCGGAAGGTTATTCCCTACCTACTATGGTCACCTAATGTGTTTGGTCGGATCCTAATGATCGACCAAATGGGTCGGGTTCGAGGTATAAGCGATTTATTAGATCGCTTACCCTACGACCCTAGACAACGTGGAAATCAGTAGGCATAGTCCCAAGGGACTATGACCATCGTGATTACAATCACGTTGCGAAGTTCAAACGAACTTCGCATTGACCATTACTGGTCAACGCTGAAAGTCAAACAAAGTTTGACTTTCTGACTCGAAAAGCAGTAAAATAAGGAAAAGAACGAAAGAATACTTACGAAGGGTCCCCGAATGCTAATCCCGATCCAAGAACTCAGGTATGAAACAATGGTTTCAACTTAGAGCTCTCAAAATCAGAATTCTTGTAAGTTTTGCAATGGGGTGGATGGGTATATATAGTATTCGGGTAACCGTTAGGATCGTTTCAAGGAAACCGTGCCTTAATCGTAACCGTACAAGTGTCGGGAAGTTGTGGTGGCTAAAAACCATCCTTATCAGCTGAATATGCAAGTGGGAAAGGTGTGGTGGTGGTTAAAACAGCTGGAACACGCTGACTGTTCGATATTATCTGATCAGACATGCGTACGCGGCCCGCGTCAGGATCAGTGAAAACTCAGGCGGGCCGCCTGAGACTTCTGATCAGCAAACATGTTTGATAAATGACAGTTTCAGTCCCTGCACGTGTTTAAGGCCATTTCCGACACTTCTAAGGCCCGTAAAGCCAACTTTAAGGCCCTAAAATGATGCCTAAACATTGTGGACATGAAACATGTTCAAAAATATGTCTGATGTTGGTTCGTTTGGCCGTACGAACGCGATGTTCGCTTAATTACGACGAAATGCGCACAAGCGCGAAAAACGATCCAAATGACGAAACGAATGGATTTTTGGCAAGCCAATCACTAAAGCATAATATAGTCATGCTTACATAAATTTTTGGATGTCCGGATGTATTCAGAACGTAAGTTATGCGCGAAAATGCAAACTTGTGCACTTTTTGACACTTTTAGTCCCTGAATGACACAAAAGTTTATTTTGGCATACCGAACACCTCAAAGCCTATTTCTAAGCTATGTAAAGGATATTTATGGTATGTTTAACTTATGGTCATGTTCCGGAATGTCTGTTACAGTTCAAATTGGCATACTTTCACAGTTTGTCAACTTTAGTCCCTGTAAGCGATTTAACTTGATTTTGCAATACCAAAGCCTTCAAAACTTATTTCTAAGTTATGTAAAGGTTATTTAAGGTATGTTAAGCCTATGTCACTATTCCGGAGTGTTTGTTGCATTAAACTGGTTATATCTATACATCAGAGCGCGTATAACCCTCCAGAAAGCGATTTAAAGCTTGAAATTTAACGAGAATTGATATGTGTAAACGATACACATATTTATACAAGTCCAAAGTATGAAATACAATATTTCATTGGTTTGAAATTTGATTGATGGTTGAAATGACACAGGTGTTACAGTCTCCCCTACTTTAGGAAATTTCGTCCCGAAATTAATTCGTAGGAGTCTATTTGTGACTTTGTGTCAGATAACCACCAGATATATGTAGAGCATAATCCTGTCATTTCCTTAACGGACATTCTTCAGAACGAAAATGAACAAACGGAGTCATTTTCCTCAACGAGTATTCTTCAGAAGCGGAAATGAAGGAATAAACAAACGGGGATTCATTTCCTTAACGGAAAATCTTCAGAAACGAAAATGAACAAACGGAGTCATTTTGAACGGTTGCTTCCTCAGAAACGGAAATGAAAATGATAGACAAACGGATATTCATTTCCTCAACGGACAAATCTTCAGAAACGAAAATGAACAAACGGAGTCATTTTCAACGGTTGCTTCTTCAGAAACGGAAATGAAAATGATAGACAAACGGATATTCATTTCCTCAACGGATAATCTTCAGAAACGAAAATGAATTAACGGAGTTATTTTCAACGGTTGTTTCCTCAGGTTTGGAAATGAAGGATTAAACAACGGATATTCATTTCCTCAACGGATAATCTTCAGAAACGAAAGTGAACTAACAGAGTTATTTTCAACGGTTGTTTCCTCAGAAACGGAAATGAAAATGATAGACAAACGGATATTCATTTCCTCAAGGGACAAATCTTCAGAAACGAAAATGAACAAACGGAGTCATTTTCAACGGTTGCTTCTTCAGAAACGGAAATGAAAATGATAGACAAACGGATATTCATTTCCTCAACGGATAATCTTCAGAAACGAAAATGAATTAACGGAGTCATTTTCAACGGTTGTTTCCTCAGGTTTGGAAATGAAGGATTAAACAACGGATATTCATTTCCTCAACGGATAATCTTCAGAACGAAAATGCACAAACGGAGTCATTTTCCTCAACGGGTATTCTTCAGAATTGGAAATGAAGGATAAACGGATATTCATTTCCTCAACGGATATTCTTCAGAAGTGAAAAATGAATAGCTAGTTCATTTTTCCTCAACGGATACTTCATCAGAATTGGAAATGAATAGGGTTAACTTCTAGGTACATGACAAAGCTCGCTGTGGTTTCTGTGCACTAAATTCCATAATTATGTATGCATCCATAATTACGTAATTCCTTGCATAGTCCGCACAGTTTGTCTTGTAATGTTCATAAGCACATAATCACATAGTTGTTTAATTGTTATTATCTTGTTATTGATTGCAATTAACTTGGCACCTCGTACTTCGTTTCTCTCGGAAGAAACGGGTACTTAGGATTTTTGTGAAAAACGCAAGAGATCATACAATGGAAGAAATTTGGGAGTAGTCTGTTCTTCAAGGAATGCGGTTCCTTGATTATCGGTATTGTAGGGGATATGTTGTTTATACATACAATCACATAAATACATTGCAATGTAAATAAAAGATTTATTTATAAACAACGATAACAACTGTTTCTTGGATCTTGACAACAAAAGAAAATAATACATAAGACGTGATTATTTCTAAACGATGTTGTCTTCTGGTTGATCATATGCTCATCCCTGCGCTGGATTTGCATTAGCAAGCCTTGGGCAATTCCTACGAAAATGGCCCATCTCGCCACAGTTGTAGCAAGATCCCGGTGGAAGACGAGCTTGAGCAGGATAGTTGCCAGCTTGATTTGGTGCAGCTGCGGTTGGGCAAACCCTAGCTGTATGACCTATAAGTCCGCAAACTTAACATGTGCGGCACTTCACCCCAGCATGATGATGTAGGCCACATTGGTTGCACAAAGGTGCAGTTCCATTGTAGGGTTTCCTGGCAGGGGGTTGAGCTGGTTGATTGAGGACGGCTTGATCATTGTGAGCGACCACAGCGTAGTTCTGAGAAGCCTTTCGCTTCTTTGACCTCATAGGGGATCCAGTCTGTTCATCCATGATCTTTGATTCCTCGATTGGTTTCGATTCTTCGACCGACTTCTTGTCACCTTTTCGGAAAAGTTTACCTTTTCTGATCTTTGATTCAGTCAAGGTTGCAGATAGCTCAATGGCCTGTCTAACTGTAGTAGGGTTGCTACCAGTCAAAATGTCTTGTATTGAATCAGGGAGGCCATCAATGTACTTTTCGATTGCCTTATCCAAAGGCGTGACCATGTTTGGGCATAACAGACTTAACTCTTCATAACGGTCCGTGTAGGCTCGATGCTCACCGTTGTCTTGCTCAAGATTGTCGAATTCCCTTTCCAAAGCCCTGATCTCGTGTCGAGGACAGAATTCCTTCATCATAAGGGCCCTAAGTTCAGCCCATGTCTGTGCTAGAGCAACTTCTGCACCACGATCCCTCATAACCCCGTTCCACCACGTAAGGGCTCTCTTCTGGAACACACTCGAAGCAAACTCGACCTTGCGATTGTCAGGACACTGCACGTGGCGGAAAGTATTCTCAATGCTCTCGAACCATTGAAGAAGCCCAGTCGCTCCCTCAGAACCACTAAACTTGAGTGGTTTCGCCGAGTTAAAACTCTTGAAATTGCATGGACCATTGTTGTTGTTGTTGGCTTGATTCCATTGAGCAAAGAGGTTTGGGAATTGAGCAGCCATTTGCTGCGCAATGATTTCTGCCAGCTCGGCAGTCGCTATCTGGTTTTCGCGTCGAGGAGGCATTCTAAAAGAGGAAACATGAAAGGAAACGAGTGAGAGAATTAGACGAAAAGAATGAGATGAAACAAATTTGATGAAAGCAATGGATAGTGGTCATTTGTTTGTTACTACAAAGCAACAAACGACCTCGGTGAATAATCAAAGTAAATAGGTCAAAAATAATGTATCACGAAGACATGCTCGCCTATAAGTGAACACTCATCCCAAGAATTCCCAGGTAAGCACAACTGGTCTCGCGTCTGGTTGAGATGTATACGAAGTGCTTGCCTAGACAGAAAACTCAGAATACAGGCATTCACCCTTCCAGTTTGCACGTGTTCACATTATTTAAAACCCAAAACCTTGACGAGATTTTTTTTTTTTTTTTTTTTTTTTTTGAAAACTCAAAGGGGTTCAAAACCTTATAACAGAGGGTTCAAAACCTAGTAATTAATCATCCTAGAACAGATGATTAGTTTTCAAAGCGGTTTCGAAAATTATGTTCTTGTTGTGGTAGTCGCCTAAGGATAGGTGACGGTATTGTTTTATGACTAAACGCAAGTAAACTCGCGTTAGGGTCCTAAGAAGGTTATAGACTAGGTCAAAGCATTACTAATAACCTAATTACCTATAACCATTGGCTCTGATACCATCTTTTCTGTCACACCCCGACCACGTAGAACATACAAAACGTGGCGGAAACATCGGGGAGTGTTGTAACAGAATTAATTGTTTCAAATCCATGGCAATTGAAGTTTCGTTTTATTGATTAAAGGTGTTACAATGTCTTAACAAACAAAGAAATACAACATAATTAACTAGTCTTGCATCTTTTATTGTCACTAAAGCCCAAGTCTGCCTATGTGTATCTTGATCATCTTATGCAACAGCTCCTGAAAAACACATGTGAAAATAGGTACGTCAGCATAAAAATGCCTGTGAGATACATAGGTTTTGTGAAAATAGGTTTCATGACTTATGTTTGAGAAAATGTTTAGTCATAAACCTTGTAATTTGCTTTGTTTTGTAAATCATTTGAAAAACAATGAGTTCAGATGATATGTATAAATAAGTGAATAATGTATGGTTAAATAAATAACCATGTAAGATGAGTTTGTATAAGATAAGTTGTTTGTAAAACAATGTCTTGTGAAAAGTATGTTATTTGTATAAAATGTTATATGTATCAAAGTGAAATGATTCAAATAACGCTACGATATATGTAATACCATACAAACACTTATATATAGGAAGTACCAGCGGCGTATCCACCATGCTTGTATCATATTACACACGCATCGTTACTTAATCACTTAATCAAACCAAACCATCAAGATGTAGAATGTTCATGTCTAATGTAAATCATGTAATATGTATCCAAAACGTAAGCCTGTGATGAATAACAAATGTACTAAGTACGTGACAATAGACATATGTAGCATGTGACCTGTACTAAGTATGCAACAATAGACATACTTAACATGTGACCTGTACTACGTATACAACAATAGACATACGCAATAGACATACTTAACATGTGACATGTACTACGTATACAACAATAGACATACGTAGCATGTGACCTGTACTACGTATACAACAATAGACATACGTAGCATATGCCTAAATATGTTACAACAATAGACATACGTAGCATATGCCTAAATATGTTACTTTCGACCCATTACGACCCGTTTAGGTAGCTTATGCTACTTTAACGCGTCGTTCGCGTGAAACGCGTTCGGACCGCCTAACTAGTCCTATGACAAATAGAATATGCCTAAATATGTTACATAATCAGTTATGTGACAAAGGTTTAGGTTACATATGCTTAATTACCAATTATACATGAAAAGGGTATTCTGGTAATTTACCTAAGGCATATAAACTACCTATCATACAACTACTCAAACGATGTGACCATAGGGTATAACCTCGGAAGGTTATTCCCTACCTACTATGGTCACCTAATGTGTTTGGTCGGATCCTAATGATTGACCAAATGGGTCGGGTTCGAGGTATAAGCGATTTATTAGATCGCTTACCCTACGACCCTAGACAACGTGGAAATCAGTAGGCATAGTCCCAAGGGACTATGACCATCGTGATTACAATCACGTTGCGAAGTTCAAACGAACTTCGCATTGACCATTACTGGTCAACGCTGAAAGTCAAACAAAGTTTGACTTTCTGACTCGAAAAGCAGTAAAATAAGGAAAAGAACGAAAGAATACTTACGAAGGGTCCCCGAATGCTAATCCCGATCCAAGAACTCAGGTATGAAACAATGGTTTCAACTTAGAGCTCTCAAAATCAGAATTCTTGTAAGTTTTGCAATGGGGTGGATGGGTATATATAGTATTCGGGTAACCGTTAGGATCGTTTCAAGGAAACCGTGCCTTAATCGTAACCGTACAAGTGTCGGGAAGTTGTGGTGGCTAAAAACCATCCTTATCAGCTGAATATGCAAGTGGGAAAGGTGTGGTGGTGGTTAAAACAGCTGGAACACGCTGACTGTTCGATATTATCTGATCAGACATGCGTACGCGGCCCGCGTCAGGATCAGTGAAAACTCAGGCGGGCCGCCTGAGACTTCTGATCAGCAAACATGTTTGATAAATGACAGTTTCAGTCCCTGCACGTGTTTAAGGCCATTTCCGACACTTCTAAGGCCCGTAAAGCCAACTTTAAGGCCCTAAAATGATGCCTAAACATTGTGGACATGAAACATGTTCAAAAATATGTCTGCTGTTGGTTCGTTTGGCCGTACGAACGCGATGTTCGCTTAATTACGACGAAATGCGCACAAGCGCGAAAAACGATCCAAATGACGAAACGAATGGATTTTTGGCAAGCCAATCACTAAAGCATAATATAGTCATGCTTACATAAATTTTTGGATGTCCGGATGTATTCAGAACGTAAGTTATGCGCGAAAATGCAAACTTGTGCACTTTTTGACACTTTTAGTCCCTGAATGACACAAAAGTTTATTTTGGCATACCGAACACCTAAAAGCCTATTTCTAAGCTATGTAAAGGATATTTATGGTATGTTTAACTTATGGTCATGTTCCGGAATGTCTGTTACAGTTCAAATTGGCAAACTTTCACAGTTTGTCAACTTTAGTCCCTGTAAGCGATTTAACTTGATTTTGCAATACCAAAGCCTTCAAAACTTATTTCTAAGTTATGTAAAGGTTATTTAAGGTATGTTAAGCCTATGTCACTATTCCGGAGTGTTTGTTGCATTAAACTGGTTATATCTATACATCAGAGCGCGTATAACCCTCCAGA
Organism: Helianthus tuberosus; assembly: GCA_030545235.1. NCBI lineage: Eukaryota > Viridiplantae > Streptophyta > Magnoliopsida > Asterales > Asteraceae > Helianthus > Helianthus tuberosus. The sequence goes on from JARYGA010025806.1 coordinate 62,829, forward strand.
AAGCGATTTAAAGCTTGAAATTGAACGAGAATTGATATGTGTAAACGATACACATATTTATACAAGTCCAAAGTATGAAATACAATATTTCATTGGTTTGGCATTTGATTGATGGTTGAAATGACACAGGTGTTACATTAGCAAAGACATCATTAACTAAAAACGTACCAGCTATGACATCCGGGATCATCTTGGCTTCTTCTGCAGTCAGAACAAATGCTCTAGCATTTTTAGTATTCTTGTTGTTTGCAGCTGGAGCCAATTTCGGACAATTTGGCCTGATATGACCTTTTTCTCCACAGTTGTAGCATAATCCATTACTGGTTTTCTTCCTGCAATTTTCTTCCTTGTGTCCTGGCATCTTACAATAATTACAAAGAATGGAGCATTTTCCAGAATGCTTTTTTCTTGCAGACCTTGCAGTATGTTGCAGAGGTAGAACCCATCTTCCTACGATTGTCAATTCCAGAACGGAATTCCTGTGTAAGCCTTTGGGTTAAGTTCCTCTTCTGATCTTCTTCTCTAGTACGGACTAACTCATCTGTCAAAGTGTTGGCTAATTCTACAGCTTCTTCTATGGTTTGAGGTCTAGCTGCCTTGACTACATGTCTAATTTCCCCAATTAATCCCCAGATATAAAGGGAAATTAACACTGGTTCTGGTGAAGCAAGAGTTGGCACTATCCTAGCATATTCGAAAAATAGCTTTGTGTACCCTTTGCTATCTACACCAGTCATCCTAAGGTTTAGAAATTTGTTTGCTATCTGTTCTTTTTCATTGGGTGGGCAGAATTTCCTTTCTACTTTGTTTTTAAATTCTTCCCATTCCATATTATAGGTGTGATCACTTCCTCTTGTCTGGAGGATAGTGTTCCACCATTCTAGTGCTGCATTCTTAAACAGATTAGAAGCAAACAATATCTTATCTTCTTCAGCACACTTACTTATCCTTAAGACTGCCTCAGTCTTTTCTATCCAGCGTAAGGTTGCAATGGCCCGTTCATTGCCCGAGAATTCCATTGGTTTACAAGACCAGAATTCTTTATAAGAACAACCATAAGGCATGGTTCTTCTTCTTTTGGGAATAGGCATTTGAAGTACAGGTCCATTGTTCACACTGTTTTCTGGTTCAAGTGGTCGTTTACTGCTATGCCTACTTTTATTATCAGCATCCTTAACAGTTTGAAGTATAAATGGCATTGCATCTATAATTCCCTGTGCCACTATATGTTGAATAGCACTATTGTCCACTTGGTTTCCATTGTTATTGACACTCGGATTATCATTAACCACGTTAATGTTACTCTGGTTATCGTTATTCAGATTTTCTTGATTTCCTTCATCGGCCATCTGAATTTTAAACATTTATCCCATATTAATATCACAAAATAGTAAGTAATATAATTGATCACATGACACACAATCTAACAAAAAACGTAGATCATTGCTACTTACTCTTTTCATATACTTATGCGTCTATTACACACTAGTACAGAAATAAAAATTACAATACCAACAGAAATAAAATAGTAATATGCATCCGTACACACATATTTTTATTTTATTATTTTTATTTTATTATATTAGTATTACTAGCACTTCTTTATCATTCACGGATATGGATTTATCCAAAAATCCATATTGCGCTCATCGTATTTCCATACGAGACGCTCTCCCACCTGACGCATCCTCCCACTGCTCTCTAAAATTTCCTCCCCGAAAGTCCTAAGTTCTTGAACGTTTTCTGCACTCATTGGGGGTGCAGGTTCTCGGACTGGGTTTGGAATCTGGGGTACGGGTTCCTGATATGGGGGTGACATTTCCTGAAATTGGTAAGGATCCTCTAATATTTCCCTAATATAGTCATTTTGATAATAGTGATCTAAAGGGTCCATACCTAGGTAAGCTTCTATGTTCTGTATGGGTGGATAATCCTGGATAGGGTAACGTTGCACAAAGTCTCTATTGTCGTCCCACCAGGGGTCATAATTTGGGTCTATGGGGTTTGGTGCAGGCACTCTAGGGATTTCTTCTGGGTTAAAGTTGTACATCTCTTCTTGATTTTCCTGATTTTCTATTTCCATGGGTTGTTCTGGGTTTTGTGGTTGTGGGGCTACTAATTGTTCCAGACTTGGGTCAGCAGCAGTCGTAGCTAAGATATGGAAATTAGCTAGGCTTCTATTAAGTATTTCTTGAGTATGGGCATCTGTCTCTCTCTTAATAGCTGCTAAAGCCCTTTGCTGTTGCAATTTCCTCATTCTTTTTCTACGAGCAAAAGCTTCTTTACTGAACCATCCTCGTTTCTTAGTAGGAAATGGTTCTTCAGATTGAGCTCTAAAGGCAAATATTCCGTCTTCCTGGTCAGCAGTATACCCAGAGAGGGCAGGCTGTGATGATGTACCTTCACTCTTAGGTGAATCAGCTAACTGACGATTCACGTCTGATGGCCCTTGATCACTCATACTGAAAACTAACAGATAGTCAAATAACACATAACCAATAAATACAGTTATGCACGTATTTTCGTAATTATATCCTAACACAAAATTTAGAATTTAAGTGTCAGCAGAACACTTCTTTGGCTCAGACCAGTGGCTAGGCTCTGATACCACCTTCTGTCACAACCCCCGATCCCTGTTCCCCGGGAACGGGCGGACGTGAGATCAGAGTTTGGTGGTATCAGTTTTTATTTAGTCTCGCAGCGGAATTTACATCAGGACCGTAGTTAGGAAATGTTTATCAGAGTAAAACCACCATATTTGATATTAATAATAACATGGGCAAAACCCAAGTTTCTTATTACAATACATTTATAGGGACAGACCCTATTTTATTGAATTTAAAACATCGTTTATTGGGTAACTTTTATAGCCACATTTTCCCAAGCCTTCAGTGCTCTCCAGCTGGCTTTTTACTAATTGGCTTTCACATTGGGTTACCTGAAACATGTTTTAAAAATATTTGTCAGTGGGAAATACTGGTGAGTGAATCCCAGTTTAATCAAGTTTAAAGTCACGGTGAACAGTATTGAGAGCGATCACATTGTTTATGTCTACACATTACTCCATTAGTATTGTCAATCCACTGACTTGTGGGTCATATTACCCATTGGCTAACTCATTGTCCAATGGTAACGTGTTGTCATCCCGACTTACTACTCGCAAGTAGTACAAAATTTGTATACAAAACCCCAACATACCGGCAGTAATTGAATAACTACAAGGACTCAATCACTGCTAATTTTCATGGTAAAACATTTAAGGTTTGGTAAAATATTACCAAAAACATTTACAAAAAGAGGATAAACTCACATTGCTGTCTTAGGCTTTTCGTAAGGGTTTCCAGGCTATAATCTATAATTTATACAAATGTACATTGATTAGCCTCTCTGGAAGCAGCCTCTCTATCCCTATGGATAGAGGCAAGGTCTGTCTACATCCCACCCTCCCCAGACCCTATAAATAGCTCTGCTATCTGTGGGATATACTGGGTATGGTTGTTGTTGTTGTTGTTGTTGTACATTGATTAGTACCATAACCCTTTGAAATTATTAATAATACCCTCCCCGAGACGGCATTCCAACAACTACGTCGGGCAGAACCACGACAGTTGTTACGGAACCCTAAATCAATCGGGCAGCGTAACTATTACGAAACTGGGGTTATAATACTTACAACGGAGCAGAACCTCGCTAATTAGGGGTATAATACCCAAAATAATAAGCTTATAACTTCAGAATTCGAGATTGAGAATAAGAAATGAGCGACGGAAACTGAAAACTGATGCCTGCTATTTATACTTGTGAAATTGAGTTTCCACGCGGCCCGCTTTAGATACAGGGAACATGTACGCGGCCCGCGTCAACATGAGTCAACGCAGTAGCTTAGTCCGGTCATCACTAGGCTTGACACGATTACGACACGTGTCAGCACCGGATGCATCCGCGTATCACGAGTGTCACACCCCGACCGCGTAAAACAACAAATCGCGGCGGAAACATCGGGGCGTGTCGTAACAGAATAAATTGTTTCATAACCATGGCATACAAAGTTGTATTTTATTTATCAAACAAGGGTGTTACATTGTCTTGAACAGTAAACAAAAGAGTTTATAACATAATTAAACATAGTCTAGCTTCATTTTAAGTCTCTAAGGCACAGGTCCGCCCTAGTGTCATGATCATCATTCTACGGAAAAGCACCTGAAAACACATGTGAAAGTAGGTACGTCAGCATAAAAATGCCTGTGAGATACATAGGTTTGTGAAAATAGGATTCATGACTTGTATTTGAGAAAATGTTTAGTCATGAACCTTGTAATTTGCTTTGTCTTGTAAATCATTTGAAAAACGATAAGATCAGTTGATATGTATAAGTAAATGTAAGGTTAAATGAATAACCATGAAAAATGAGTTTGTATAAAATAAACTGTTTTGTAAAAACAATGTCTTGTGAAAAGTATGTTATGTATATAAAATGTATTATGTCTATACTGAAATGATTTAAATAACGTTACGCTATGTAATATTATACAAACACTTATATATAGGAAGTACCAGCGGCGTATCCACCATGTTTGTATCATATTACACACGTATCGTTACTCAAATCACTTACCCAAACAACCACCAATGTAACTTGTTCATGTACAAACCAATTGTCAAGTGTTATTGTGTAAACCATATCAAAATGTCTATGTCCAATGTAAACCACCAAATGTGTATATCAATGTCAAAATGTTTATGTTCAATGTAGATCATGTAATGTGTAACCAAAATGTCATGTATGGTAGTGAAATATATCAACTAAACCATATGTAAAGTGCACAAAACAAGGTATTGAAGTAAAACATAGTTTAAATCAAAGTTATGTTTTGCGTAACAAATGCATGCTTTACTGATACAAACATTTATGCGGTATTGTTATAATGCATACATCCAAGCCTTGAGACTGTGGTGATAAACCCTTAAACAGATTAAAGGTTCATCTAAGTTATGTATATCGAATTCGGTCATTCCTTTCATCCCCATACCCAGGATGTCCGGAACGGGAGTTGTCAATTCCTATGGTACCACTACCTACTAACGAACGGCGTAGCTAATGTTAATGAATGTATTGTCCCATGTAAACAAACCAAATGTCATACCAAAATGTAAGCATGTGAAAACAATGCACTAAGTATGTAATCAAATGAACATACATAGCGTGAAATGTCATGTAAAACGATGTACTAAGTAATGCACATAATGGGCACACCTAGCAGGATATGTCATGTAAAACAATGTACTAAGTAATGCACATAATGAGCACACCTAGCATGAAATGTCATGAAATCTTGTACTATAATGTACTAACGAACATAGCAGGTATATGATGTGAAAACAGGAAAGCATGAAAGTAACAAGTAGGCACATGTGTTCCACCCCAAAACAGTTTGGAAAACAGTAAAAGAGGGGTCTATGTACTCACTTGAGATTGCTCAGTTGTATAAAGATAACCACCAAGTAATGCTATAGATCTCGGAATCAAACGGCACCTAATATAGGTAACTATGTTAATAAACCGGACCTAAATCGGAAGATCGGGTAGCATGAGGGTTTGTAAACCAAACGAGTATTGAGACTCGTGTAGTATGGTTCAACAAAGCCTACATACTAATTGAAACCTAACATAATTGTTTACGACCCATTACGACTCGTTTAGGTAGCTTATGCTACTTTAACGCGTCGTTCGCGTGAAACGCGTTCGGACCGCCTAACTAGCCCTATGACAAGTGTTATATGCCTAAACATGTTACATAATCAGTTATGTGACAAAGGTTTAGGTTACATATGCTTAATTACCAATTATACATGAAAAGGGTATTCTGGTAATTTACCTAAGGCATATAAACTACCTATCATACAACTACTTAAACGATGTGACCATAGGGTATAACCTCGGAAGGTTATTCCCTACCTACTATGGTCACCTAATGTGTTTGGTCGGATCCTAATGATCGACCAAATGGGTCGGGTTCGAAGGTATAGGCGATTTATTAGATCGCCTACCCTACGACCCTAGACAACGTGGTAATCAGTAGGCATAGCCCCAAGGGACTATAACCAACGTGATTACACTCACGTTGCGAAGTTCAAACGAACTTCGCATTGACCATTACTGGTCAACGCTGAAAGTCAAACAAAGTTTGACTTTCTGACTCGAAAAGCAGTAAAATAAGGAAAAGAACGAAAGAATACTTACGAAGGGTCCCCGAATGCTAACCTCGATTCAAAAATCTCAGGTATGAAACAATAGTTTCAACTTAGAGTTTCTCAAATCAAAGTTCTTGTAAGAAATGAGGTTGGGGTGTTGGGGTATATATAGTTTTCGGTCCACCGTTGAGATCGTTTCATGGAAACCGTGATTCGATCACATCCGTACACTTGTGGAAAGGTTATGGAAGCTAAATATGATCCTTATCTAGTGACTAAGCAACTTAGAACATGTGGAGGAGGATCAAACAGCTGCAAACAGCTGTTAAAAACATTTAATCTGGTCTGATAGTGGGAAGCGGCCCGCTTCAGGATCAGCCAAATACAATGCGGGCCGCCTGGCCCTTCTGATCTGCACACAACTTTCAAAAATGGCAGTTTCAGTCCCTGCACGTGTTTAAGGCCTTTTCCGACACTTCTAAGGCCCGTAAAGCCAACTTTAAGGCCCTAAAATGTTGCCTAAACATTGTGGACATGAAACATGCTAAAAATTATGCCGGGTGATGGTTCGTTTGGTCGTACGAACGCGATGTTCGCTCAATTACGACGGAATGCGCATAAGCGCGAAAAACGATCCAAATGACGCGACGAATGGATTTTTCTTATGGCGAACACTAAAATATAATATAGTCATGCTCACATAAATTTTTGGATGTCCGGATGTATTCAGAACGTAAGTTATGCGCGAAAATGCAAACTTGTGCACTTTTTGACACTTTTAGTCCCTGAATGACCCAAAAGTTTATTTTAGCACACCGAACCCCTCAAAGCCTATTTCTAAGCTATGTAAAGGATATTTAAGGTGTGTTTAACTTATGGTTATGTTCCGGAATGTTCGTTACAGTTCAAATTGACATACTTTCGCAGTTTGTCATATTTAGTCCCTGTAAGCGAATTAACTTGTTTTTGCCATACCAAAGCCTTCAAAACTTATTTCTAAGTTATGTAAAGGTTATTTAAGGTATGTTGAGTATATGTTGATGTTCCAGAGTATTTCTCGCATTAAACTGAGTACGTTTACGCACTAGTTTGCGTATAACTCTCCAGAAAGTGATGTAGAGTTTGGAATTGAACAAAAATCAAAACATGAAAAATGTAAAACACAATCAAACAAACATTGGGATCAAATAACATTGTTTTATTGATAATAGAACTGTTCATAGTGATTACAAGCACAGTTGTTACAGTCTCCCTTACTTGTGGAAATTTCGTCCCGAAATTTATTTAGAGGAAACTCGTGGAAAAAGATGTGGATATTTCGCCTTCATTTGATCTTCGCGTTCCCAAGTAAACTCAGGTCCACGTTTAGCTTCCCAGCGAACTTTGACCAAAGGAATGCGCTTGCGTTTAAGCCACTTGACTTCACGTTCCATGATTTCCACTGGTTTCTCAACAAATTTCAGTGTTTTGCCAACACGAATTTCGTCAAGCGGTATGGAGAAGTTCTCATCAGCTGAACACCTCTTGAGATTGGACACATGAAAAGTTGGATGAACATTTCCAAGTTCAGGAGGTAACTCAAGTCTGTAGGCTACCTTTCCGATTCTTTCGACGATCTTGAATGGTCCAACGTATCTAGGTGCAAGTTTTCCTTTCTTTCCAAATCTGATCACACCTTTCCAAGGTGAGACCTTAAGTAATACTCGATCACCGACTTGAAATTCCAAGGCTTTGCGTTTTGGGTCTGCGTAAATCTTCTGACGGCTTCTAGCTGCCTGAAGGTTATCACGAACTTTCTTGACCTTGTCAGTTGTCTCTAAAATGAGGGCAGGTCCAGTAAGTTGAGCCTCGCCAATCTCATTCCAGCAGACTGGTGAACGACATTTTCGACCATAGAGAGCCTCGAAAGGAGCCATTTTGATGCTAGTGTGATAACTGTTGTTGTAGGAGAATTCAATCAATTTAAGATGTGAATCCCAGCTACCACCAAAATCGATCACACAAGCTCTTAGCATATCCTCCAGAGTCTGGATTGTTCTCTCAGATTGACCATCCGTTTGCAGATGATAAGCTGTGCTCAGATTAAGTTGGGTCCCCATGGCAGATTGCATGGTTCTCCAAAAATGAGAAGTGAAACGAGCATCTCTGTCAGAAATGATGTTCAACGGAACACCATGTCGAGCTACAATTTCATCCACATAGATTTGAGCAAGTCTGTCAGCAGGAAAATCCTCACGGATTGGCAAGAAATGTGCTGACTTTGTAAGACGATCAATGACTACCCAGATGGCATCATGACCTTTCTTTGTGCGCGGGAGTTTGGTAACAAGATCCATAGTAATGTTTTCCCATTTCCAAACTAGGATCTCTGGTTGCTCCAATAAACCAGAAGGACGCTGATGTTCAGCCTTAACCTTAAGACAAGTAAGGCATTTGGATACGTATAAGGCAATGTCTTTCTTCATACCAGGCCACCAATACTGAATACGAAGATCCTTATACATCTTATCTGAGCCCGGATGAATAGAATAACGAGACTTATGGGCTTCATCCATAAGCAAGGTACGAAGATCATCTAGGCTTGGGACCCACAAACGGTCCATGAAGTAATACGATCCATTGTCCTTCAGTTCCAGAGCAGGTGTTATGTGATAAGGAAATTCCTTATCCATCAATCCTTGTGAAACACAAGATTGTTGAGCTTGAGAAATGCGTGCTTGAATATCGGATCGAGCTTGAATAACAGATTGAACACGTACACAATGAAGCTTAGTACGTTCCTTACGACTCAATGCATCAGCTACGACATTCGCCTTACCAGGATGGTAGCGAATTTCGCAATCATAGTCGTTTAGAAGCTCAACCCAACGTCGCTGTCTCATGTTGAGTTCTTTCTGGTTGAAGATATGCTGAAGACTTTTGTGGTCAGTGAAAACCACACATTTTGTACCGTACAAATAGTGTCTCCAGATCTTGAGAGCAAAGACAACTGCACCTAACTCAAGATCATGAGTGGTGTAGTTCTTCTCATGTATCTTCAACTGCCTCGATGCATATGCTATGACTTTGTTCCTTTGCATCAGAACACAACCAAGACCCAATTTCGATGCATCACAATACACGACAAAATCATCATCACCCTCAGGCAATGATAGAACAGGCGCATCGCAAAGCTTCTGCTTCAAGTGTTGAAAAGCTTCCTCTTGTTTGTATCCCCAATAAAAGGGCATTTTCTTCTGAGTTAGAGCAGTTAGAGGAACTGCAATCTTCGATAAGTTTTCTATGAAGCGGCGATAATAACCCGCTAGACCAAGAAAAGAACGAACTTCAGTAGGAGTAGTAGGCGTATCCCAATCCTTAATCGCACTGATCTTGGAGGGATCTACATGAATACCTCGTTCGTTGATAACATGTCCTAAAAATTGAACCTCTTTAAGCCAGAATTCACACCTAGAGAATTTGGCGAAAAGTTGCTCTTTCTTTAGGAGTTCCAGAGTAAGACGAAGATGTTGCTCGTGGTCAGCTTGCGTCTTAGAGTATATCAAGATGTCATCAATAAAAACAATGACGAACTGATCCAAATAAGGTTACAGACCCTATTCATTAAGTCCATGAAAACAGCCGGAGCATTAGTCAAACCGAATGGCATGACTGTGAATTCATAATGCCCATAACGAGTACGGAATGCTGTCTTCGGAATGTCTTCTTCTTGCACCCGAAGTTGATGATACCCAGAACGTAGATCAATCTTCGAAAAATAAGAAGCACTTTGTAACTGATCAAAGAGGTCGTCTATGCGAGGTAGAGGATATCGATTCTTGATGGTAAGCTTGTTAAGCTCACGGTAATCGATACACATCCTAAAGGATCCATCCTTCTTTTTGACAAAAAGAACGGGAGCACCCCAAGGTGAAAAACTAGGACGTATAAAACCTTTGTCAGAGAGCTCCTGAAGCTGTTTAGACAACTCTTGCATCTCAGATGGTGCAAGACGATATGGAGCTCTGGCAATGGGATTTGCACCAGGTACGAGATCAATGCGGAACTCGACTTGGCGTGCTGGAGGTAGACCAGGTAAATCTTCAGGGAACACTTCAGAATAATCCCGAACGACAGGAATATCTGAAATAGACTTACCCTTGCCTTTATCTTCTGTAACATGTGCTAAGAAAGCCACATAGTTCTTCTGCAGATACTTCCGAGCTTTAAAACAAGACATGAGTTTGAGACCACCGGTAGGCTTCTCACCTTGAACCTGCAGGATCTCGCCTGTCGAAAGCGGCACACGAACAATCTTCTTAGAACAAACTATCTCTACGTGATGCTTGGATAACCAATCCATTCCCACAATAACGTCGAAGCTTCCAAGTTGCATAGGCGCGAGGTCAATAGGAAAAAGATGGTCGTTAAGATTCAACTGGCAGTTGCGAAGAACAGAATCAAGAATAATGGGTTCACCACTAGCAACTTCTACTGTCAAAGGTTTTCCTAGTTTCGTTCTAGACACGCGAAGCATAAGCTCAAAAGACAATGACACGAAACTCTTATCGGCACCAGAATCGAAAAGAACAGATGCAGGCTGATTATTAATAAAGAACGTACCGTTCACCACATTATCATCCGCCTGCGCCTCTTGGGCATTCATGTTAAAGGCTTGGCCTCGAGCCGGAGCCTGATTCTGGTTCTGGTTCTGGTTGGCTAGCCTTGGGCACCGGTTTCTGTAGTGGGTCAGATCCCCACAATTGTAACAAGCACCTGGTGGGTATTGTAGTCGTGCAGCTTGACCCTGTTGCTGAGCAGGAGGCTGTGCAACTTGTTGAGCCGGGTTTTGAACTGCGCGATTCTGAGCAAACCGACAAACATCGGCAAGATGACCTGACTTCCCACAGCTAGTACAGAAATGGCACTGATGTTGCGGCTGATGGTGACTGTTGCATCTATTGCACAAAGGTGCATTCCCTGTATAGGGTTTCTTTGCTGGCGGCTGTGCGGGTTGGTTGGGAGCTGCCTGATTAGCTTGGGCAGTGATAGCAAAATTTTGGGAAGCCTTACGCTTCCTTGACCTCTTCGAAGAACCAGAGTCCTTTCCATTCTTGTTTTGACCCTTCTTGCTATCCCCCTTGTCAGCCAACTGTTTCTTGCCCTTGTCACCCTTCCGGTGTAGCTTTCCCTTTCTAATCTGCGACTCAGTCAATGTCGCTGATAACTCGATCGCCTGACGGAGTGTGGCAGGTTCACTACCAGTAAGAATGTCTTGTACCGAGTCAGGTAGGCCGTCGATGTATCTTTCGATAGCCTTGTCAAGTGGGGTAACCATTGTCGGGCAAAGCAAACTCAACTCTTCAAACCGATCCGTATAAGCCCTGTGCTCACCACTATCTTGCTTCAAAACATCAAACTCCTTCTCCAATGCCCGCTGTTCATGGCGAGGACAGAATTCCCTCATCATCAGGGCCCTAAGTTCAGCCCATGACTGTGCGAGAGCAACTTCCGCACCTCGGTCTCTCATTACCCCATTCCACCATGTAAGAGCCCTCTTCTGAAACACGCTCGAGGAGAACTCGACCTTGCGATTATCCGGGCACTGCACGTGGAGAAAAGTATTCTCAATGCTTTCGAACCACTGAAGAAGCCCAGTTGCTCCTTCAGAACCACTAAACTTGAGTGGTTTAGCCTGGTTAAAATCCTTGTATTTGCATGGAACATTGTTGTTGTTGTTGGCCTGGTTCCATTGAGCAAAGAGATTTGGAAATTGAGCAGCCATTTGCTCCGCAATAATTTCTGCCAGTTCGGCAGTCGCAATCAGATTGTCGCGTCGAGGAGGCATTCTAAAAGAGGAAAACATGAAAGGAAACGAGTGAGATGATGGGATGAAGAGAATGAGATGAAACAAAATCAACAAAATCAAAGATGGTGGTCATTCGTCCGTATCACAAAGCAAACAAACGACACACAGTGACTCATCAAAGTAAATGGGTCAAAAATAATGTATAATGAAGACATGCTCGCCTATAAGTGAACACTCATCCCAAGAATTCCCAGGTAAGCACAACTGGTCTCGCGTCTGATGAGATATATACGAAGTGCTTGCCTAGACAGAAAACCCAGAATACAGGCATTCACCCTTCCAGTTTGCACATGTTCACATTATTTAAAACCCAAAACGTTTGACGGGAATTTGAAAATTTGAAGGCACAAGGCCAAAAACCATACTGAAAAGGGTTCAAAACCATATAACAGAGGGTTCAAAACCTTACAATTGAGGGTTCAAAACCTTACAATTGAGGGTTCAAAACCTTGTAATAAATCATTCAAAAACAGAAGATTGTTTTTCAAAAATCGTTTCGGAAAATTTGGTTCTTGTTTTGATAATCACCTAAGGATAGGTGATGTACATGTTTTAAGATCTAAACACAAGATAACTTGTGTTAGGGTCCTAGAAAGGTTATAGTCTAGGTCAAAACATTACTAATAACCTAATTCCCTATAACCATTGGCTCTGATACCAACTCTTCTGTCACACCCCGACCGCGTAAAACAACAAATCGCGGCGGAAACATCGGGGCGTGTCGTAACAGAATAAATTGTTTCATAACCATGGCATACAAAGTTGTATTTTATTTATCAAACAAGGGTGTTACATTGTCTTGAACAGTAAACAAAAGAGTTTATAACATAATTAAACATAGTCTAGCTTCATTTTAAGTCTCTAAGGCACAGGTCCGCCCTAGTGTCATGATCATCATTCTACGGAAAAGCACCTGAAAACACATGTGAAAGTAGGTACGTCAGCATAAAAATGCCTGTGAGATACATAGGTTTGTGAAAATAGGATTCATGACTTGTATTTGAGAAAATGTTTAGTCATGAACCTTGTAATTTGCTTTGTCTTGTAAATCATTTGAAAAACGATAAGATCAGTTGATATGTATAAGTAAATGTAAGGTTAAATGAATAACCATGAAAAATGAGTTTGTATAAAATAAACTGTTTTGTAAAAACAATGTCTTGTGAAAAGTATGTTATGTATATAAAATGTATTATGTCTATACTGAAATGATTTAAATAACGTTACGCTATGTAATATTATACAAACACTTATATATAGGAAGTACCAGCGGCGTATCCACCATGTTTGTATCATATTACACACGTATCGTTACTCAAATCACTTACCCAAACAACCACCAATGTAACTTGTTCATGTACAAACCAATTGTCAAGTGTTATTGTGTAAACCATATCAAAATGTCTATGTCCAATGTAAACCACCAAATGTGTATATCAATGTCAAAATGTTTATGTTCAATGTAGATCATGTAATGTGTAACCAAAATGTCATGTATGGTAGTGAAATATATCAACTAAACCATATGTAAAGTGCACAAAACAAGGTATTGAAGTAAAACATAGTTTAAATCAAAGTTATGTTTTGCGTAACAAATGCATGCTTTACTGATACAAACATTTATGCGGTATTGTTATAATGCATACATCCAAGCCTTGAGACTGTGGTGATAAACCCTTAAACAGATTAAAGGTTCATCTAAGTTATGTATATCGAATTCGGTCATTCCTTTCATCCCCATACCCAGGATGTCCGGAACGGGAGTTGTCAATTCCTATGGTACCACTACCTACTAACGAACGGCGTAGCTAATGTTAATGAATGTATTGTCCCATGTAAACAAACCAAATGTCATACCAAAATGTAAGCATGTGAAAACAATGCACTAAGTATGTAATCAAATGAACATACATAGCGTGAAATGTCATGTAAAACGATGTACTAAGTAATGCACATAATGGGCACACCTAGCAGGATATGTCATGTAAAACAATGTACTAAGTAATGCACATAATGAGCACACCTAGCATGAAATGTCATGAAATCTTGTACTATAATGTACTAACGAACATAGCAGGTATATGATGTGAAAACAGGAAAGCATGAAAGTAACAAGTAGGCACATGTGTTCCACCCCAAAACAGTTTGGAAAACAGTAAAAGAGGGGTCTATGTACTCACTTGAGATTGCTCAGTTGTATAAAGATAACCACCAAGTAATGCTATAGATCTCGGAATCAAACGGCACCTAATATAGGTAACTATGTTAATAAACCGGACCTAAATCGGAAGATCGGGTAGCATGAGGGTTTGTAAACCAAACGAGTATTGAGACTCGTGTAGTATGGTTCAACAAAGCCTACATACTAATTGAAACCTAACATAATTGTTTACGACCCATTACGACTCGTTTAGGTAGCTTATGCTACTTTAACGCGTCGTTCGCGTGAAACGCGTTCGGACCGCCTAACTAGCCCTATGACAAGTGTTATATACCTAAACATGTTACATAATCAGTTATGTGACAAAGGTTTAGGTTACATATGCTTAATTACCAATTATACATGAAAAGGGTATTCTGGTAATTTACCTAAGGCATATAAACTACCTATCATACAACTACTTAAACGATGTGACCATAGGGTATAACCTCGGAAGGTTATTCCCTACCTACTATGGTCACCTAATGTGTTTGGTCGGATCCTAATGATCGACCAAATGGGTCGGGTTTGAAGGTATAGGCGATTTATTAGATCGCCTACCCTACGACCCTAGACAACGTGGTAATCAGTAGGCATAGCCCCAAGGGACTATAACCAACGTGATTACACTCACGTTGCGAAGTTCAAACGAACTTCGCATTGACCATTACTGATCAACGCTGAAAGTCAAACAAAGTTTGACTTTCTGACTCGAAAAGCAGTAAAATAAGGAAAAGAACGAAAGAATACTTACGAAGGGTCCTTGAATGCTAACCTCGATTCAAAAATCTCAGGTATGAAACAATAGTTTCAACTTAGAGTTTCTCAAATCAAAGTTCTTGTAAGAAATGAGGTTGGGGTGTTGGGGTATATATAGTTTTCGGTCCACCGTTGAGATCGTTTCATGGAAACCGTGATTCGATCACATCCGTACACTTGTGGAAAGGTTATGGAAGCTAAATATGATCCTTATCTAGTGACTAAGCAACTTAGAACATGTGGAGGAGGATCAAACAGCTGCAAACAGCTGTTAAAAACATTTAATCTGGTCTGATAGTGGGAAGCGTCCCGCTTCAGGATCAGCCAAATACAATGCGGGCCGCCTGGCCCTTCTGATCTGCACACAACTTTCAAAAATGGCAGTTTCAGTCCCTGCACGTGTTTAAGGCCTTTTCCGACACTTCTAAGGCCCGTAAAGCCAACTTTAAGGCCCTAAAATGTTGCCTAAACATTGTGGACATGAAACATGCTAAAAATTATGCCGGGTGATGGTTCGTTTGGTCGTACGAACGCGATGTTCGCTCAATTACGACGGAATGCGCATAAGCGCGAAAAACGATCCAAATGACGCGACGAATGGATTTTTCTTATGGCGAACACTAAAATATAATATAGTCATGCTCACATAAATTTTTGGATGTCCGGATGTATTCAGAACGTAAGTTATGCGCGAAAATGCAAACTTGTGCACTTTTTGACACTTTTAGTCCCTGAATGACCCAAAAGTTTATTTTAGCAGACCGAACCCCTCAAAGCCTATTTCTAAGCTATGTAAAGGATATTTAAGGTGTGTTTAACTTATGGTTATGTTCCGGAATGTTCGTTACAGTTCAAATTGACATACTTTCGCAGTTTGTCATATTTAGTCCCTATAAGCGAATTAACTTGTTTTTGCCATACCATAGCCTTCAAAACTTATTTCTAAGTTATGTAAAGGTTATTTAAGGTATGTTGAGTATATGTTGATGTTCCAGAGTATTTCTCGCATTAAACTGAGTACGTTTACGCACTAGTTTGCGTATAACTCTCCAGAAAGTGATGTAGAGTTTGGAATTGAACAAAAATCAAAACATGAAAAATGTAAAACACAATCAAACAAACATTGGGATCAAATAACATTGTTTTATTGATAATAGAACTGTTCATAGTGATTACAAGCACAGTTGTTACAACGAGCCCGCGCGGCCCGCATGAACTAACCATAACTCGTACGCGGCCCGCATCAGCTTAAAATTCAGATTTTTATTTTATTTTTATAAACTATAACATAATACGGGCTCGGTTTTCGCATACGGGGTATAATATAAAACATATTAGGACATTTTATAATATAATAGGGTGTCAAACATATTATGAGAGTGTTGGTTTTACCGAGGGTTGTTACAGGTCTCAAAAAGACCACCAAAGCTGCAAATTAAAAGAACCACTGCTCCAGCTGGTGCTGCCATCTACAAAAGAAGGAGTAAAAACCAGTCAGAGGCTGAAACAGTTCAAGATCTAAAAGCTGGAAATTCCATTGCAAAAGAGGGCATTAGATTAATGATGAAAGAAGATCCTGAATTGGAACAACCTGTAAATACTGCTCAGCCAGTCTTGAATAGGCCAGCATCTCCAAACTCCTCAGCAAATAAATCTCTCCCAAGAAACCCATTTGGTTTAAAAATACTAAAGTGGCTCTCTGATCAAAAGACCCATGTATTGACTCTGTTCAGAACCAATGGAGAAGTGAAGCATATATCAAGGAATCAAGCACTAGGCCTGGGTGTTGAAGATCTACGAGATCTCCTTGAGCTTACACTGTGCAGGGATGAGGATGACACAAGTTCCAAAGAATTTGAAGATGAATTTTAAAGACAAGCAAGGGAACTTCTGATGAGGAATAAAGATCCAGAATAATGAAGGGTTTTGGCATTATCTGTTCCAGGGGGAAATTGTTGGGATTGAACCCTACCAGAGGAATAGATAATGAAAGCCAAAACCGGATCATGACAGTGGATTCACAATAAACAGCTGTTTACATTAAGCTTTCCCCTTGACAGTGGTTATCTAACAGCTGATATATTTTAAGTACTGCTCAGAAGAACAACTGATGAACCAAACACTGATGAAACGCTAAAGACTGCCAAAGACAAACACTGATGCTCTATCTACTGCTGTCTCTTATGTACTGCTGAAGACTCAAGTACTGCCCATTCAAGGACTGATCACCTTTGAAGAAAGCACTGCTCAACATCAGTGCTTAGGTTACAACAGTGGAAAGTGAATCAGTAGTTTACCCATGTTTTGTATTTTATTATAGATCGGTTGTTAGACATCAGTAGTTTGTATAGAACAGTGTTTACATGTTGTTAGGTTGTTAGATGTCACTTTCATGGTGACGTCAGCTGAGATACATCAGTGGTTTGGTTTGCCTATAAATATAGCAGTACTCTGTACTGTTACATTTGATTCATCTTGAGTGAGTTCTTCTCCTCAATTCAATCCTTTCATCTTGTGCAACCAACCACTGAGGTATCAGGCTGAGGGGGGGCTTAGTTTGTAAGCATGGTTGTAATCATTTGATTTACTTTGTAATCTTTCGACTGATGCAATTCATGTGTTTTTCAAATCTAATTCTCTTCATGATTGTGTTTACAAAGTTTGTTGTTCATTTCCGCTGCACTTTACATGTTTTCATATTCATTGATTTGTCCAAATTATACAAACAAAAACAATCACAAGAGCCTCAGATCCTAACAATTTCAAATCTTTTATAAACAAACTATGAACTCGCTCAACTTTATGTTGACTTTTTCGCATGTTTCTTTCTCAGGTTGCATTTCTAAGACAAGGCACGGTTGGAATAGGAGAACCATTCGAGATACGAGTACTTAGTGGCGTTCAATTTCTAAAAGACTTAGCTTATTTGCTTCCGCTGTGCAATGAAGATACCAGTCCAGTCACGCCAATGCTCTGATATTCGGGGTGTGACAGATTGGTATCAGAGCTATAGGTTACATCGAATAGGGTTTCTGTAAGAGATAACTAGGCTCTAACCTCACTTTCCTCTGGGAACTTAAAATATTAAAACCTAATTACATACAGAACGCATAGTACTCGAATATGGTCTCCTACCATTTCCAAAAAACAAACAGTCGAAATTTTGTTTTCAAGCATACGCTATTGTGGTGTTATATACATGGTACACAAAAACAGTCGCATACAGTACACAAAACTCTGAGAGTTTAGGAAACATGCATTTAAGACCTTCGGAAACTTATGTTGAAGTTCATTAAAGGTCATCACGTAGGAACTGCAAATATTAATTCGGGCACACACAATTATACATATTGTGTATGATGTTTTAACTTCCCGAGCAGGCAGCCTACGCATAACGAAACGCTAGTGCACGAGAATACATAGAACTCAAATTTTACGTCAACAGATGTCGGAGTGCATCACATTCTACGCAAAATGAAACGCTAGCGCACAGGCATACGTGAGACTTAAGCTATACATCAACGGAGGTTGAAGTACGTCACATGCGACTATCGATCAGGAAGCGGCAGTTGGCACGCGGTCCTGCAAACGACACGAGTCATGCTAAGGAAAAGACGCAAGTCACCGTATTCCCCCTATTTCAGCTAATGACGAGTACGCTATATTCGACATTCTATGGTAATGTCACCTAACAACTGGTCGTCACATGCAACCCCAGGTAAAGTCCTTAAATTTCTTTTATTGAAATTTCGACTTTCACATTTACTGAGTAGATTTTCGTATCTCTACTCCTCTTGATGGTCATTGTATCACGGTCATTTCTTTCAGCATAGCGAATACTCATATGTTTCGTTTCTTGAAAATTCATATGATACGCATGCATCGTTTGTTACGCATGTGGTTTTGTTTCGAATAAGCGTTTCATCAAAGCTCAAATATTATTTCGCTAAATCTAATTATTGATTTGTGATTCGAATGACCCGCATTATTGAAATTGTTGGCTTCTTTGTTATCAAGTCAACACATTTTCTTGAAATTTCCTTTCTTTTCAAGTTACATACATGGTTTTTCGTTGTGACCATGCAGCTTCTTGTCGATACATGTATTTATTGTCGGCTTGCGCTGAAATGAAATTCAATTGTTTGAACTTGTTCATTACACATATTCAATTCAAGACATCATATGATGTATTGGAAACATCATATTCGAATTCGTTTTAACAAGCGTTTCATTGTCCTGAGTCGTAGTAGATTTGTTTGGTCTACGACTCCATTAAGTCGTTTGTTGATTTCGACACCTCGTGGTGTCAGTACAGACTTGTAGCTTGGGCTAATCATGATTGAGCGTTTTATGCAAAACACAGGTGATACTTGTTCGATCACCGCTATATTTGAATTGTTTCACTCACTACGACACCTTGCGGCGTCGGTAGAACTTGCAGCTTGCGCTGATCATGATCGAGCGTTTCATGCAAACTATTACATTGAGCTTGTTGAAATCTAAATTCATTTATTGGATGCAATCATTTTTAGAATTCACTTGCATCTTGTGATACGTCCTTGAATTCACATCATTCGAATAAGTCTTGATTCGATTTCATGATCGTTCACTTTGGTACTATTCGTATTTTCTACGCATAACGTAACTCTAAGGAGTTAACGTAGTCTAAATTTCGAGGACGAAATTTTATTAATAGGAGGAGAATGTGACAACCGGTGATTTACGGCACTTAATTACGTGATTAACAGGTGATTAACGCGAAAATAAATAGTGGTTACAACATGAATAAACTTAATTAGGCCTTTGGAGTGTCTAGGAATGCCTGATCGACTTTACAGTGCGCGAATGGTGGTTTACAGAGAAACCTGCTGAATATTACGTGACAACGGACTGAAACCGTACGAGATACTGATGACACCGACAAATATAGATGTTACACGAATATTTTACGCTTATGATGTTTGGGTCACGATATCGGGTCTCGTAGGAATTACGGGCCACTTACACATGAGATGGGCTTGTAGGCCCTGGGCCCAAGCCCGGAACCCACAAGCCTAAACCTACTCATAAGATATTAGATCTTATCAAATCTTTATAAGATCCCTGCAAACTCAACTAAATGTTAAAAAAATCTCTACAAATCTCTTCAAAAGATCTTGATTCAAAGGGTAAAATATATGACCTGAATGTAATATAAATACACAAAAGAAACTTTAACCCTCAAATCTCTATATAAAGGACCCTCAATTGTCTGCATACACACACAAATAAAAACACACCTAAAACAACATTCTGCATTCATCATCTTCCTGAAGAAACCCTACAACACACACACAGAGCCAGACACCCCCTTGCCTCCCTCGTTCTCTTATCTGATTCAAGTCCGGTATCGGAGATCGGAACTCCGACCGGCCGACTGCCACCGCCTTTCTCTCCGACAAGCACCCACACCCTCTTTTCTCCTCTCTGATAAAACCCCACCTCGTTTCATCTTGAGTTAACCACACACACACACATGCACTCCGGTTTTAGAGAGAGATGGGGAAATCAAGAAGAGAGAGAGAGAGAACCGTCGCTGACGGCGGCAGCGGCGGCGGATTCAGGCGGCAGCGCGTGGTGACAAGAAACAGAGAGACTGATAGTCAAGAGAGAGAGAACCAGCAGTCCCTGTCTCGGACCGGTGGTCCTTGCTTCGGTCCGATGGGTTTACCGGCGATGATGATGATGATGATGATGATGATGATGATGATGATGATGATGATGATGATGATGATGATGAATATGGTGGTGGTCGACGACGGCGTGACCACCGGAGTCACCAGAACCGGCGACGGCGGCAGAGGTGATGGTTATTCAGTTCAGGTTCGGTTTCATTTCGAGTCGGGTAAACATGATTCAGTTTAGGCTCGGTTCTGACCTCTTGATTTCAGTTTTGGTTCGGTTCAACAGATTTGATTCCAAGTCAAATGGGTCAGCTCAGTCTCAGGTTCGAGTTATGAAGTCAACAAGACAACAGGGATCCGGTTCGGTCAGATGGCTCGGTTCGGGTTGACTCGGTCAAACCGAGTCAACTCGGTCAACTCAGACCCGGTCAACTCAGTCCGCGGTTCGACTTGGTAAAAATTAACGTCACGTTTATTTTATTATTACTCACGTGACAAACGAGCTCGAACCAATTCGATTAGTGATTTATTTATGTTTTGACATTTTGACGAAAACTATATATTGTCGTTACATTGCGTTGAAATTGTTGATTGAGTGAATTCTAAAATCGACACTTTAGTTGTCAGGATTGTTAAAAAACAGAGGAAACTCTGCCCGTTTTTCGAGAAAATCCGTAAAATAAAACGAGTTTTATTATAAAACAAAACGTGCTTTTGAGCGACTTTTATAGAAACAAGATACGAATATAAAGTTCCTTTCGACAACAACTTACAACTTACGAGAACAACGATATGGAAATTATTTCGACAACAAAAATAAATATAGTTATTATTATATTTATTTCAAACGAACTCGAATCCTTTTATAAATAAATATAGCATATATATTTATTTCAAATATCACGCGACACGATATTGTCTTATAAATAAATATAGTTTCTATATTTATTTCAGATATCGTATAACACGAATTCGATTTATAAAACGAATATAGTTTATACCTATATTTCAGATGTCGTACAACGCGAAATTCTTTTACAAAAATAAATATTGTTATATATTTATTTTCAAACACGACAACTCGACGATTCTCTTATAAAATAAATATAACTTATTGTATTTATTTCAAGCGCCAAAACGGCATATACATATATTTTTGGAAAATATACACAAGACGTGATATGTATAATACCAGTTATTATATATTATTTTCATACGAATACTCGATACATACATGTACGACTACTCGAGACGGCTAACGCAATTACAACGAAGTATTTATATATTTTATATATAAATATTTATTTATTTTTTTAAATCTCTCGATAGTGGTTATTATCGACAATAAACGACACTTATCAAATATGACATAATCATTTCCGATAAGTTAACTACTTACCATTGAATCATTCGACTAACAATTCGGTAGAGCTCGGTAACACGTAGTTTAGTTACCGCATTATTTAGAAACTTATAAGATATTCCGTGTTAGGAATATTGTAGAATGCACGCCAGCGAGTCTCATCTTGGAAACGACATCACAAAGTCGTAATTAGCTCGTTTTGCACAAGACAATCCAGGTGAGTTCATAACCCCACCTTTTACGGTTTTACATTTTTCTAAATGTTTTCGGGGTGGAAAGACATGCACTTTTTGCAAAGCATACAAGAATTTCATATTCATAAACCATTTTACAAGCAAGTTTTAACAGACATAAATGGTTTACGAAAAGCTTATGTTTTATACCGGTTTTTCAAACAAGCGTATATTTCGAAATATGCATACACACAAATTCTAGTTTTCCAAACTACGGGAAAATACAAATACAAGAGTTTACAAGATACAAATGTTACAATGTATACAAATGGTATGATAACAAGAAACACACTTGGTGAGGACGAGAACCAAGTATGATGCGTTTTGAGAAATGATACGAAAAATGATACAAAAATTGATACGAGAAATGATACAAAAATTGATACGATAAATAATATGAGAAATGATACATGATACGAGAAATCGAGTCACGAATAGGGTACCATAAGCACCATTAATCAACAATATACCTAGACCGCAGAACAAAAGGTTAGATCTAACGGGTGTCGGGTAGCCACACTCTTGGTGAGAACGAGAACCGAGTAGTGCTTTTGTGTCTCAGAATATGCCAACTAGAAAAATGCCTAAGGTTTGGTTGCTTCCTATGTCGTGTCACATTTTAATGGCCTTGCAACCCATTAACAACATGTTACATACAAGAAATACTTGATTTAGACATGAGTACGTGGTGTACACAAGAATACTTGATTTATACAAGATGCATACAGAAATACTTGTTTTATACAAGATACATGTCATGTTTTCATACAAAGTCCGTATAACATGACAAGAAAATGATTTTAAATTCGTTTTCTCAACAATACTTCAAAAACCGGTTATTCAAAAGATTTATTTCTGTTAGGATTGAACCCTACCAGAGGAACAGATAATGAAAGCGAAAACCAGATCATGACAGTGGATTCACAATAAACAGTTGTTTACATTAAGCTTTCCCCTTGACAGTGGTTATCTAACAGCTGATATATTTTAAGTACTGCTAAGAAGAACAATTGATGAACCAAACACTGATGAAACGCTAAAGACTGCCAAAGACAAACACTGATGCTCTATCTACTGCTGTCTCTTATATACTGCTGAAGACTCAAGTACTGCCCATTCAAGGACTGATCACCTTTGAAGAAAGCACTGCTCAACATCAGTGCTTAGGTTACAACAGTGGAAAGTGAATCAGTAGTTTACCCATGTTTTGTATTTTATTATAGATCAGTTGTTAGACATCAGTAGTTTGTATAGAACAGTGTTTACAGGTTATTAGGTTGTTAGATGTCACTTTCATGGCGACGTCAGCTGAGATACATCAGTGGTTTGGTTTGCCTATAAATATAGCAGTACTCTGTACTGTTACATTTGATTCGTCTTGAGTGAGTTCTTCTCCTCAATTCAATCCTTTCATCTTGTGCAACCAACCACTGAGGTATCAGGCTGAGGGGGAGCTTAGTTTGTAAGCATGGTTGTAATCATTTGATTTACTTTGTAATCTTTCAACTGATGCAATTCATGTGTTTTTCAAATCTAATTCTCTTCATGATTGTGTTTAAAAGTTTGTTGTTCATTTCCGCTGCACTTTACATGTTTTCATGTTCATTGATTTGTCCAAATTATACAAACAAAAATAATCACAAGAGCCTCAGATCCTAACAATCGAATCAGCTGTAGTAGTATGAACTCCTCGTCCTGAAGCTCTGATACCACTTGTTGGACCGTGTTGTGACCCTAAAAAGTCAGTCAAGGATGTTCATCTTCACGTATAAAGGCGGAATCAGTATACACGAAGTTACACAACTTTTCTCTTTCAATTTCCTTCTCTATTGATGCTTTTTTATTACAATTTGACAGAGTTTTGTTTCCTAAAGCATGACCAGGTCTCGCTCAGACGTACATACATGAATGATCAGATTCGCTCCAATCGACTATATATAGTCCATGTGATTTTGCTCTTTTGTCATTGACACATAAGCGAAATCCCTTGGAACCACATAAGCGAAATCCTGAATTGACCTAATAAGCGAAACCATCACCTACATGTACATATAAACGAAACACTATCCTATCCTATGTACACATAAGCGAAAATACATAACTAAACCCTAATTTGACTTTCAAAACCCTATGTTGACCTATCTGAACCTAAGACTTGACATAGACGTAGTCAACAGACATTCCGTGCACCAACAGACTCCTCCTTGGATGTTGACGAAGTCTTCAGCTCCGAGTCTTCAGTCTTGGTCTTTTCTCCATCTCTGTCTTTTCATCATAAGCACTCTATCTTCACAGGTTTACAATCTTGTTCTGGCTTCATCTTCAGACTTCCCTTTTGACTGTTGATCCAGACTCCCCCTTTCACAGACTCCCCCTCTCAATATGCTAGAATCTGAGGTCTTGATCTGGTTCAAGCTTTGACATTTAGCTTCCATGGGAATGATGAAGTCCAAAACCTGTTTCTCAAACATCAATCATTACAAACTATCTTTTTAACAATAAATCATAAACTCAATCAGCTTTAGAAATCCACTCAAGTATTCAGGTCCAAGTTAATGACCCTGATCACTTGATTAATCTACCAAGTTCAACTTAATGACCTTGGTTGATCATTTGACGAATCAAACTGATTTTGAAAACACTTTCAAACATTTTCTGAAAAATAACAAGTATCAAGTTAATGAACTTGTTTTTGACTTTTCAATAAAACAAACTCCATCAAGATAAGCTCTCCTCATTCTTCAGTCCAGAATTTCCTGCATCTGCTTCAATCATCTGAGAATCCAACAATCAACTCTCCACTTTGGTTTGTCGGAAAATAAAGCAGAAATAAAATCTTTTTGGATTTTATAAAGTGTTCTAAACTAAGAAATGAAATACAGAAAACTTAAATTGCAGAAAGTAAACAAAGTAAACTATTTACAAACATATTTTTGGCGAGCGTGTCAGGGAATCATATCAGCTTTTCAGACAAATTACAAGTACCGTTAAGCTTCATTTCATACTCAGACTTAAACAATTCACCTCGATTGTCGATATACTGATCCATCTTAAATTCTCACACAAATTTCAATTTACTCAGGATACGATTTAGATGTTTTATGAACTTAGCTCATTCATGTGTCCCACCTCTTGAATATACTCCCGTATCCAGAATCCCAATTATCAGTCTTACAGGTGAGTATACTACAATGATATCTGTACATAAATTAGGAATGCGAGGGCCGAGGGATCTCAGGTCGATACTTCCGTATACGCAGAGAGATATCAGCTTCGACTTTACAGTGTGTCCCCTTTAGAGGATCTTTTTGCTACAACAGCAGCGACTATTAATTTTATTGTTTCATCGGCATGCTGAGGGTTTATGCTATGTTTCAAGCATTTGTGAAAAGTATTATCCAAGGACTAGGTCAGAACTACCGTTCAGCAGAAGTCCCGAAATAATACCCCAAACATCATTGAGTATAAAAACCTAGTATATCAGATTATGAGACCTTTCAAACGAGATTTCAGGGGTTACCTATATATCCAAGTAGTGTTCCCCATGAATTTCACAAGTTTGAAATTTTAGGTTTATATCCCGAATAAATCTACTAAATGTGTGAAAACCTATCGACACATCATCAGTGAGACTGTTTAACTCATTTAAACTTTACATATCTTTAGCATACTGTAATTCTCTAGCCGGTGTACTATCATTTTCCCTATATACACAAGCTCTTTTTCAAATTTTATCATGTTTTTGTATTTTTGCATTTTTTACTGTTTTTGTATTTTCTGAAAAAATATCTATATACATCTATCTACTCCCCCTAAATACCAAAACAAGTAAAAATCGACAAACCATTGCAGATTGTTTCTCGTCTTCATCCGCAACAGTACTCTCATCAACGCCAATTATGCCATCCGACACCGAAAGAAGCTTCATACCATTCAGTTTTAACAAATATTTAAACCGATTTTTATCAAAAGCTTTGGTATGTAAATCAGCTTTCTGTTCATCAGTGTGGATTTTCTCAATTCGTATCAACGTTTTCTCAAAGCAATCATGAATAAAGTGATGACGAATTTCTATGTGTTTAGTTTTAGCGTGATGTACTGGATTCTTTGTTATATTTATTGCGGCCTCATTATCAACAAAAAGAGGTGTGTTAAGAAACTGCAAACCATAGTCGCGCATCTGTTGCTGTATCCACAGGATCTGAGAGCAGCAACTGCTAGCAGAAACGTACTCCGCTTCACATGTAGATAACGCCACAGACGTTTGTTCTGCTCTTCAGTTCTATCGTCTTTCCACGGAATAGGTTCATCGTTTTTCGCCATGAATGCGTAACCAACTGCATCTTCCTCCGGTAGAACCTCTTTACTCCAATCATACCCTTCATCATCATAAATCACCGCAAGAGCTCTAGATTTCTCTCTATTGTCTTCATTATTTCATCCTTACGTGAAATTATAGCCTCACCTCTTTCTATATTTTTTATGATGCGATCATAATCATTCAATTCCTTGTATCTTTCTTTAAATACCCGAGCATATCTTTCAACTTCCTCTTCTGTTTTCCCTTCCATTTCTGATGCAATACTACCCACATCACTGCGGCCATACTTCTCGCAGGCCCTAATGAAAGTATTGAAGTCTCTCCTACTCCATGTAGAGAATCCTTCTTCAAGCAGTTTCTCCTTTTCTTCTTGCTCTTCAGCAGTCAAAGGGTCTCCCGTCTCTTCTGGCTCATCAACCTCTATTGAGTCTTTAACTTGATTCTTCTGTTGTGCCTGCACCATGAGATAGCGCACTTCCTTCTCATAGAGTTCACTGAGTCTCTGTGTGTTGAAAAACTGGAAATCATGCAGTTGTGGAAATCATGCAGTTGTGGAAATGGATAGTGACACTACTGAGGAAGATGGGTGTTTCTTGGACAAATACATTCCGAAACACAAGTCCAAGAAGAACTTAAATGAAGAATCAAATCATGTCATGTACAAGATGTTGGGTTCAGATAAGTTGTTTTCGGATTCTGAGTTTCCAATTGAGAATGTTAACATGAACAAATTGTGACCCTAAAAAGTCAGTCAAGGATGTTCATCTTCACGAATAAAGGCGGAATCAGTATACACGAAGTTACACAGCTTTTCTCTTTCAATTTCCTTCTCTATTGATGCTTTTTTATTACAATTTGACAGAGTTTTGTTTCCTAAAGCATGACCAGGTCTCACTCAGACGTACATACATGAATGATCAGATTCGCTCCAATCGACTATATATAGTCCATATGATTTCGCTCTTTTGTCATTGACACATAAGCGAAATCCCTTGGAACCACATAAGCGAAATCCTGAGTTGACCTAATAAGCGAAACCATCACCTACATGTACATATAAACGAAACACTATCCTATCCTATGTACACATAAGCGAAAATACATAACTAAACCCTAATTTGACTTTCAAAACCCTATGTTGGCCTATCTGAACCTAAGACTTGACATAGACGTAGTCAACAGACATTCCGTGCACCAACAGACTCCCCCTTGGATGTTGACGAAGTCTTCAGCTCCGAGTCTTCAACCTGCTTCAATCTAGGCGGCTCAGATTTATTCTGATGATAAATTGCTTTCTTGTAATAATCATCTCTGAAAGGATTCTCCGACTCATCAGCATAAGCGTTTCTGCATTCTCGCTTGAAGTGACCTTTCTGCTTACACTTGAAGCAAGTCACCTTGGACTTATCAAACCCCAATTTGGTAGATGGACCACCAATTGTCTTTCTGCCAGTAATTTCCATGAAACGCTGTGCTCGACGAACAGCACTTGCCATAGCCCAACGAATATCGATCAACTCCATTTCCTCAGGATCAATCTGATCATAATCTTCTTTCGTCAGATTGGTGTTGCCTATCTTCCCAGCTACTAACCCTTCATACGATTCCAACACCGATGCTAGGAAGATCATCTGTTGTTTGGCCGACTCCTCATCAAAATTCTGAGCATTCTTTAAGTTTATTGCGATGTTGCATTGAAAACGATTCTTTGCATCAGAATGACTTGAAGATGATGAAGATCCACTGTGATAACCACTGCTTTGACCACTTTGACTTTCTTTGCTTGCTGTGGACACATTCTCAGCAGAAAACGCAGTCTTGGGAGAAGTTGCTTTTGGCATCATGCTTTTTGGATAATACAAATCCAAATTCTGCTGGTAAGATGAGTGATTGACTTTGTACGTCTTCTTCAGTTCCAACTCGTGACTCTCGAGTTTCTCAATCAGCAAATCTAATGTCAACTTTTCTGGTGCCTTGATGGTATTCTTCAGCATCAGCGCATAATATCTCCAATCCATTTCGTCAGGCAACGAATCGAACAATTTGTCGATAAGATCTTCTTCAGGATATCTGATATCATGTCTTACTAATTCCAGCTTCAGATGACCAAACCTTTCTATCATTTTACAAACTGACTCGTTCTTTAAACAGCCAAACATATCAAACTCTTTCCGAAGTAGTTTCATTTTGTTTTTCTTGATTTCTTCACTACCTATACATTTATTTTCTAACTTTTTCCAAAGATCTTTTGCATTTGAATAATCGATCAATGAGATTATGTCTTCCCAGACGGATTGAAATAACAATGCCACACACTTTTGTTCAGCTACAAACGAATCAATCTCCTCAGCTGCTCTTAAAGTTTCACCATTTTTGTTTCCATTTTCATAACCGTTTTTCAAACTCTTCCAGCTGGGAAATGCAAATGCCATCAACCAGTCTTCAAACTTTCTTGACCACCGACTGTATTCCTCTATAGCCATTAACTTTGGAGGTTTATTGAATGTTCCGAAAGCACTTTCCGATTCCCAAGCTTCCTTTTTCCTCTCTTTTGGCTGATTCTCATTGTTGTTGTTAGACGAAGAATCATCATTTCTGGAATCTCCAGCGAATGCGTACATGTCGCTAAACGGGTTCAAGAATATGTCATCCATCTTGAGTGTACCTGCAAAATCAGCAAACACTTAGAATAATTTTTGAAAATTTTGAAAACAGTGACACAAAAGCGAAATCAGTCTGAATGACTGATAAGCGAAATCAGAGATTTTCCTTTGAGCGAAACCCTAGTTATGTCCTAATGAGCAAAACTAAATATGTTCAAATAAGCGAAATATGATGATGTCTGTATAAGCGAAATAGGATAATGTCCCTAAGAGCGAAATAGCAGAATGTCACTATGAGCGAAATACCAACTATTATCCGAATGAGCGAAATCACTCAATGTCTCTATCAGCGAAATCAGACAACTAATGTCCGTAAAAGCGAAATCAGGCAATTACTTCTCGATGTCCGAAAAAGCGAAACCTACTTTTTAGTTGATTTGAACCAATTTTAATCCATATTTCAACCTGAAACTTTCTAGGATTTGTTATTACTGTATTTTACATGTTATATTCGAAATTCAGGCAGTTTCAACCATAGGAACTAGTGTAAATCGAAAAAGTATGAGAGAAAGTGAGTAGAAATGAGAGAATTCGATCGAATCAGCTATAGTAGTATGAACTCCTCGTCCTGAAGCTCTGATACCACTTGTTGGACCGTGTTATGACCCTAAAAAGTCAGTCAAGGATGTTCATCTTCACGTATAAAGGCGGAATCAGTATACACGAAGTTACACAGCTTTTCTCTTTCAATTTCCTTCTCTATTGATGCTTTTTTATTACAATTTGGTAGAGTTTTGTTTCCTAAAGCATGACCAGGTCTCGCTCAGACGTACATACATGAATGATCAGATTCGCTCCAATCGACTATATATAGTCCATGTGATTTCGCTCTTTTGTCATTGACACATAAGCGAAATCCCTTGGAACCACATAAGCGAAATCCTGAATTGACCTAATAAGCGAAACCATCACCTACATGTACATATAAATGAAACACTATCCTATCCTATGTACACATAACTAAACCCTAATTTGACTTTCAAAACCCTATGTTGACCTATCTGAACCTAAGACTTGACATAGACGTAGTCAACAGACATTCCGTGCACCAACAGGTAAAAATGGAAATTCCGGTGAATGAGCTTCAAGAGGAATAGACAAATCTTCTAAATCATCACATAGTAACGAGATCTATAACAGGATCTTCAAAACTCATGTGTCCATGTGTCCTCATGTTTGCAATCAACTGACAAGAAAATGGTACAAAACAGTGGTCAAAATGTATTCAAAATTTCCTACCACTGCTGTCAAACCACTGATCATTTTCATAATCTTGAGAATGATATGATTGCGTATTTTATTGAAAATATACCAGATCCTTTTTGATGCTGTTCTCAGGAAAGCCTTTAACAATTTTTTTTCAAAGGTTTTCTCAAATAACCAGGATATATTATTCGATTTTTTTTTCAAGAATAATATATTTTGAACTTTTGCTTGTTTTTGTTGGCAATAGTTTCAATTTCCTGTCGGGATATAGTACCTTATTTTTGTTGGTATTATTGCCCTCCTAAATAGGTCAAAAGGAAATGGTACATATGTCAAGGTCTTGCCATACTCAGGTTTGTTTTAAACACTAATCAAAGGTTGATTGCTAAATAGTGCTTGAACTACTAGGGCACTCATGTTTTAATTTGAATATTAAACGAAAATGAGTTGCCTTAGCAAAAAGTTCTCATCATCTGGGGTACTAAACCACTGTCAGAAATTTGAAAAAGCTTCAAAATGTATAAATGACATGTGGCAAAACCTTGAATGAAAATTTCTTTAAAAGTTGCTGACATAATGGGCTTTCGAATCGCTATCATTATCTCACTCCCAAACACTGCTTTGTTCAAACATCTGCTCTCTAACTAATGTCCACTGCTGAAAGTCAACCACTGTTCTTCCATCTTCATTGTAAGCACTGATATTCAAAATCTGTGTTACAACCACTGATATGCTATCCACTGATAGTAAAAATCACCCACTGTCCTCATTTTGACCGTTGTAACCACTGATACTTGCTTCATCAGTGGTTTCCAAAACAACTGTTCTCCATAATTCATCTCTTCATCATCTGTTGACACGTGGTCAGTTTTTAGCCATCAGATCATAATAACCGCTGCCACATCAACGATCACTTTTTCCCCTAATAAAACCCTGATCAAAACCCCCAAACAGGGTTTTACACTGTCGAATTGAATTCCAAAATTCTTTTCTCAAAGCAGTTTCCAACCCTTCTTCCTAAAATCATTTTTCGTTCTCCTCCGTAGAAATGACGAAGTCAAAATCAAAATCAAAATCAAAATCTAAACCTAAATCAACACCATCTTCCAAAGAGGTCACTCAAACGGCCGAAGAATCCATCGAGATACCATACAAATCTCCTCATAATTATCTGGGCTTGCTCACAAAACCCACCGATAACCACACCTTCGACTCCATCATTGATATATTATCTGCATCAAAGTACAAAACTTTGTTAACAGCAGATGCTCCCATTTATCTGCAAACCCAGAGAGAGTTTTGGAAAAAGGCGACGCTTGAAAAACAAGATAATAAAGTCATAGCCATTAACTCCTCGATACAGGGTAAAGTGATTCAAATCACTCCACAATCAATCTCTGAAGTTTTTAAACTCGATGATCAGAAAGGTAAACCTTCTTTTGATAAAACCGAGTTGAAAAAGGATTTCTTAAAAAGAGGGTATGCAGAACAATCAAGGGTAGATACCTTACAAAAAGGTTACTTCCCTTCTGCATCTAGGTTTTTATTTCACACACTTTTAAGTTGTGTTTCAAATAAAACAACAGCATTTAACCAAATACCATTGAAGATTCAATGTCTGGGCTATGCTATTTTAAATAATGAAAATTACAACTATTCCCAGGAGATCTTTAATGACTTGGTAAAAAATGCTGATAGCAAATCTTTTTTACTTTTTCCAAGGTTTTTAAGCTATTATTTTAAACAAAAATTTGAAAAAGAAAATGAAAATTTGCTCAAACAGGGTGTCTATTTTCAAATAAAAGGATTAACAACTGAAACATTTTCTAGAATGATGGCACCAATAAAAACAAAAGCAGAGGTGTCTGAGCAGATTTCAGCAGTTACCACTGCTCCCTAGACATCTGCTGTTGAGCCCACTGCTCCAGGTGATCATAGCAGCACTACCACTGCTTTGAAACCCACACCTGACATCGCCAAAAAGACCAAAAGAAAATCTTACAAAAAAGCCCACCAAACCCAAGAAAAAGGCAACCCTGGAAGATGAGATCCCAGAGCAACTGCCTGTGACAACACAAATGTCACCACAAACCACTGCTGCTACTTCCTCACAGCAGTTGGTAGAAAGATCTCCACCATTACCTCAAACTCCTCCTGCATCCTCACAAAAGGATCAGGTTGTAATCACAGGGACACCAAATTATGAAGCTCTGGATCCACTCGGATCCATCTTCCACAGTCCTGATCCCAAGGACATGTCTCTTTCAACACCCATGCCCTCACCAATTATAATGCCACAATCAATAATACCCTTGTTGCATGCAATTGCTATAGCTCAGACACAAACCAGTTCCTCTCTATCACCTGTCACTGAGAGTATACTCCCACAAGTGACTGGGTCTGATGCTACTACTCCTGCTATCCCAGCAACAATTGAGGAGGTTACACCCCCTGAGATACAAGTAACTCTCGGTGGTAGTTCAAGTGGAGCAGCAACTACAACTGATGGATCAACAGATCTTCAGTTGGACAGTTGTTTCATTAGTAAGACTCCCTTGAAGGCAATTTCTTCTATAGCACCATCGATAACCACAAGTGAGTTAGTTCTAACCACTGGTACCATCAAAGGTTTATCAAATGCTGAAGAAAGAAGTCCCCAGTACCGAGAACAAGGGGCATCAATGGATGATTTTTGGAACTCAGTTCCTAAGTCACACATTGATACAACCACTGCTGGTGGGGATTCAGATGATCCTACTAACGTGGGTGATGATTCAAGATATCAGGAATTGACGGGCAGAGTTGAAAAACTTGAAGATTCAGTTGCTGAAATAAAGGACATGGTGCAGCAGCTGTTAAAGGCTCAGAAAGCACAATCCACTGCTGTTCCACCTCAAGCACCTGCTCCGCCACAAGCACTTGCTGCAAATGAGCTCTGGAATCTTTTTCAACCTTTGCTAGAAAAACAAAAACAAAAAGCTGATCAGCAGCATGAAATGCATGTAAAAATGCTAACAAACATGGTGGAGTCAAGATTTAAAGATACTCAAGCAGACATCAAGGCTATAAAGGCCAGCATGCAAAAGACTGCCCATGGTGGAAAAGTTCCCTCCACTATCCTTTTCATGGATAACCCCCTTTCAGATAATGCCAAAAAGGGGGAGAAAATCAAGTTGAAGAAGAAGGGAATAGAAGATGGTCTGTATATTGAACAAGAAAAACAGACATCGAAACCACCTCCAAAAGACTCCAAATCTCAAACTTTCATCCAAACAGCTGATACATCAATAGTTACAAAAACTGCTAGCCAAACAGTTGCCATCACTTCAACACACACCACATCCACTGCTTTACCACCATCACCACCAAAAACAACATCACCTGCTGCTGTAATGACAACAGTGGTTGAAGCACCAGTTGTTTCAACTACTGTTAGTCAATCACAAACCACTGCCACCCAATCTACCACCACTGTTTCACCCAAAGCATCATCAGTCCCTCCTCAAACAAAAAGGAGAAGGCTAATCCTCAAAGATGATGACACATCTCCACCACCAACATTTTCAAAACCCATACCTCTCTCTTCAGCTCAAATTCTAAAGCCATTACCTCCTGCTGGTGTCTCATTTCCTCTGGAACTCATTGCAGTTAGGGAAGAAATCAAATCCTTCTACTGTGAGGATGACCCAGCTAAAAGGAGTTTGCCATCAGTTGAAGGATATCCCAGGCCTGACAATATTGAAGAATATTTGAAACTCAAGGCCAAGCAAGCAGAGGATATCGCAATCAAAAACAGACAAGGGAAATCTGATAGAGAATTTCAGCAAAACTATCAGTTTCTACTCACACAGGTCAGATCTATGGAGCAATTTGCCAAAAATATATGTCAGCAAATCTCAGAAAGGGCAGATGAGTCCTTGAGAAATGACTATATTGATAATATCATGACCTACAAGAAATACAAGGGGGAGAAACACATGTACAAAAACTGGACCATTCCTGAGCTTGAGAAGGAGGCAGCCAGGATTCAAGAAATGATAAAAAATAAGGTCAAGCAGACTCCTCCTGAAAAGTTCAAATAGTTTGAAGCTAATAAGGCCTTAGAGTTGAAGAGAATGAAGGAGGAGCTGATAGCAGCTGATTATGGGTCAAAGAATTCTGTGTCAAGGTGGGGAGAAGATAAGGTCAGGGCTACCTACAAAAGGTTGGAAGAACTTAGAAAGAAAGATCCAACAGTTCCACAAAAGCCTGACTATTCCAAAGCAGAGGTCTCAAAAAGACCACCAAAGCTGCAAATTAAAAGAACCACTGCTCCAGCTGGTGCTGCCATCTACAAAAGAAGGAGTAAAAACCAGTCAGAGGCTGAAACAGTTCAAGATCTAAAAGCTGGAAATGCCATTGTAAAAGAGGGCATTAGATTAATGATGAAAGAAGATCCTGAATTGGAACAACCTGCAAATACTGCTCAGCCAGTCTTGAATAGGCCAGCATCTCCAAACTCCTCAGCAAATAAATCTCTCCCAAGAAACCCATTTGGTTTAAAAATACTAAAGTGGCTCTCTGATCAAAAGACCCAAGTATTGACTCTGTTCAGAACCAATGGAGAAGTGAAGCATATATCAAGGAATCAAGCACTAGGCCTGGGTGTTGAAGATCTACAAGATCTCCTTGAGCTTACACTGTGCAGGGATGAGGATGACACAAGTTCCAAAGAATTTGAAGATGAATTTAAAAGACAAGCAAGGGAACTTCTGATGAGGAATAAAGATCCAGAATAATGAAGGGTTTTGGTATTATCTGTTCCAGGGGGAGATTGTTGGGATTGAACCCTACCAGAGGAATAGATAATGAAAGCCAAAACCGGATCATGACAGTGGATTCACAATAAACAGCTGTTTACATTAAGCTTTCCCCTTGACAGTGGTTATCTAACAGCTGATATATTTTAAGTACTGCTCAGAAGAACAACTGATGAACCAAACACTGATGAAACGCTAAAGACTGCCAAAGACAAACACTGATGCTCTATCTACTGCTGTCTCTTATGTACTGCTGAAGACTCAAGTACTGCCCATTCAAGGACTGATCACCTTTGAAGAAAGCACTGCTCAACATCAGTGCTTAGGTTACAACAGTGGAAAGTGAATCAGTAGTTTACCCATGTTTTGTATTTTATTATAGATCGGTTGTTAGACATCAGTAGTTTGTATAGAACAGTGTTTACATGTTGTTAGGTTGTTAGATGTCACTTTCATGGTGACGTCAGCTG
Organism: Helianthus tuberosus; assembly: GCA_030545235.1. Taxonomy (NCBI): domain Eukaryota; kingdom Viridiplantae; phylum Streptophyta; class Magnoliopsida; order Asterales; family Asteraceae; genus Helianthus; species Helianthus tuberosus. Next base: position 98,546 of record JARYGA010025806.1, read on the forward strand.
AGATACATCAGTGGTTTGGTTTGCCTATAAATATAGCAGTACTCTGTACTGTTACATTTGATTCGTCTTGAGTGAGTTCTTCTCCTCAATTCAATCCTTTCATCTTGTGCAACCAACCACTGAGGTATCGGGCTGAGGGGGAGCTTAGTTTGTAAGCATGGTTGTAATCATTTGATTTACTTTGTAATCTTTCGACTGATGCAATTCATGTGTTTTTCAAATCTAATTCTCTTCATGATTGTGTTTACAAAGTTTGTTGTTCATTTCCGCTGCACTTTACATATTTTCATATTCATTGACTTGTCCAAATTATACAAACAAAAACAATCACAAGAGCCTCAGATCCTAACAATTTCAAATCTTTTACAAACAAACTATGAACTCGCTCAACTTTATGTTGACTTTTTCGCATGTTTCTTTCTCAGGTTGCATTTCTAAGACAAGGCACGGTTGGAATAGGAGAACCATTGTGTTGGACTCTGTATACCCAAGACACGTATTAAATTGATGTGGCTAGTACGTTATGATTCAAGTCGAGTCATACCCAATAACAAGCTAGACAAACACTTATATTATTTATTTGTGATATGATCAAACAAATAAATATTAACACTTACAATATTTAGAAATTGGTTTTCTAAATAATTGCACTTGACAAACCAATAAATTAAATGGATAATTTATTTTGAGAGAATATTTTATCTTGTTATTTAATGGGTTAAATAACATGATAAAAAGTTGTATAAAGTCTTGTGAACATATGATGTTATATTTTATAAAAGGTATAAAATAAACAAGACTTAAATTTTATAAAAGAATTGATTTTTTTTATAAAAATATAAGCTAGGCCGCCCCCCCCCCCCCCCCCTTCCCAAGACAAAATGGCCAATCAACTTACACTACTAGAAAAAAGGGCTTTTGTCATGAAACTTTTGGTCACAAAACAGTAACAATTTCCCTGTTGTCACCATTTTGCCACCGAAAATGTGGTGACAAAAACACCCGTGTCAATTGCCCTAATGCCACCAAATAGCGACCGTTTTATATTTTGCCACCTTATTTTTGCCACCACAAAATTGGTCAAAATTATTTGTCACCACTTCTTGTTTTCTACGGTCCGCCTTGTTTGCTACCGAGTTGTGACGGATTTTTTGCCACTTTATTGCCACCATTTGATATTGCCACCATTTAGCCACCAACCATTTGCCACCATTTAACCACCATTTTCATTGAAAATCGGTAGCATTTAATGAACTAGTTGAATTATTTGCTACCATTTTGTTATTGCTTGAATACTGGTTTTTGATTCAAATTGATTTTCCATTTTTCCTTGCTTTTTTCATAAAAATTACATATCAGTAAAATTACAAAATTATATTAAAGTCTAATAAGATCACGAAAACCCAAAATTATATAAAACATCTCTATATCAAAAGCATATAAAACATTCTAATAGAAATACCAGCTAAAACATTAGATAACTAAAATTATCCTAATATGATAAACATCGAAACATTTAAACCAAGTGTTTATAGCCTATCTTCGAATTGTACTTATTAACATAGCTTCAATTTGTGACATCTTATCGGGCATAGTATCTTTATCCACCTTATCTTTTTCTCTGAACATCTCTCTCAAACCAACAATCTCCTCTTCAGACAGGCTTTCGGCTATAACCTGGACCCAAACAACAAGAAAACATTCAAGGTTACTTTTGCATAAATCAAATATAGCATTCGTGTAATTAACCATTTGTATCATTTCTTATGTAAAAATCAAATCTTTTTTGCAAATTTTAACAAGAATATGAACGTACCCGCAAAGCCATTTTCTTTAACTTGTTCATTGCAGAGAACTGCTTCAAACGAGAAAGAACGGCTGGATCCAGTGCTCTATCAGGAGCAACACCGTTTTCACAAATCCAAGGATGACTTGTATCATTCAGATAACGTTTAAATGACAGCAAAAACGCAAGGTATTCTAATAATATATAACCAAGTCACAACATACATACAACTTCATGAGCAGTTAGGCAGTCTGAAGGGCGAGAGCATAACATCTTCCTAATAAGATCCTTTGCACTGTCAGATATAAGAGGCCACGGGTCTGACTAAAAGACTATGTATCCCTTCAAAACCACATCAAATATCCCCTGTTGTGTTTCTACAATATAAAAAGTACAAACTTTTAAGCAAGCAATTAAGAATTTCCTGATTATAAATTCACAATACGAAGAATACGTTCGACACATACCAGCCCAAAACGGGGTACACCACTGAGTAATATGTAAAGTATCACTCCTGCGGTCCACACATCCGCTTCTGGACCATAATGCTTCAAAAGAACCCCCGAAGCAACACAATACGGGCTTCCCACCACATCCGTGAAGATTTGACCTGAAATAAGTCAATAACATTCGATTCAGTACCACATTAACTGTCGAAAGATAATAATTAGAATTAGAATTATAAATTACCTAGCTTGAAGAAAACCGAGTCCAAAATCAATAGCCTTGAGTGAAAAATAATCATACCTATTAACCAACTGCTCGTTTAGTTTAAACGAACTTGAACACAAAAAGTTGTTCGATTATATGTTCTTGTTCGGTTAAAGTTAAAGCATCGGTTTGTTTACAGACATATTTCTCATTATCAAGAGGTCAAATAATCAGTTTCACACATCCAACCGCATGGCCCGTTTTATCTATGCCACTTCGCCCAGCCCGGCCCGCCATTTGAAGTAGCTCGTTGGTGGTTAACTAGATCTGCCCACTTTCACTCCTCTTGCTGAGTGATGAAATCACAGCCGTCCGTGCAGGCATGTTGATCCCAGCCGCAAGTGTTTCGGTAGCGAAAACGACTTTAACAAGTCCATTTTGAAACAATTCTTCTATAAAAGACTTCCAAAGAGGTAAACCATCCGTGTACTTTACTCTAGAGAAATATACCTGATTAATCCAACCAGATAACTCATCTGGATTTACTACTGTTGCTGACAAGCATATAAGCTGAACATCTTTTGGACAATAGATAACCTATAAAATGCGTACTTACACAAAGTTAGACTACACCAACTGTTAAAATATTTAACAAACTTAGGGCAGGGAGAAAACGCACTACCTCTTCCCGGACTGTACCCCGCGATATATCACTAAGATAGTGTACTT